>JAODUP010000973.1:0-100000 GCA_025642065.1 Paralvinella palmiformis | reverse complement strand
GTTAATTATCTAAGCAAGTGTATTTATAGCCATTTTTCAGATGCTGTATATATATATGTAGTGTGTAGGTGCTTGCGTCAGTGCGTGCCTGCGTGCGTGCGTGTGCGTGCTATAACAGCGTTGTGAAAAGGTACTGGCACAGGACATTAATGGCATGCTATTACCTCTCTCTATACGCATGCATCTTTGACACGCATATGAGTTACATAACATATGCCTGATGTGTGATTGTTTCAAGAATATAAATCACTTTCCATATATAACATCCTGCGTCGAGACACTGTGAAAATAGTCTATGTCTTGATGCTTGTATTAACGCTCTGTATATCCTTGTCTATGTCAGATGGAGTCGTGACCAAGCGGTAGACTACCTACGCAATTATACTTTCATGACCAGAGATCAAGTAGAGAAGGAAGTTGATCGTTACGTCACGTGGCCTGGTCAGGCATGCGCGTACAAAATTGGCGAGCTAAAGATGAAGGAGCTTCGTACGAGGGCCATGAATAAATTAGGTCAGGTCATAGTTCGCGTCGTTTTTTTCAATTTAAAACACGCTAAGACGTTTACGGCGCTTAATTAACGGTGTTTTCCTACATTCTGCATGCTCTTAAGATGAATAGAAAGGTACCAAACTCTCCTTTAGGTTCAAAGAATTTATAAATATATCATGGATCGATGTTATTACCATAACAACTATAGTGAGCTTAACATAGATATAAGAAGGACACTGAATGGCCTAAATTGTGCCGATGTGTCGTTAAACAATATTCATCCATCATCCATCCATCATGGATATAAATTGATACGAAATATCATAACGTATGAATTACGATGATAATAATGATATTTATGATGATGGCGATAATGATTAGGAAGATTACGATGACAATGATGATGATGGTGATCATGATAATAATAATAATAATAATCCCCCCTTCATAGTCCATTCCTTGCGTGAGGTAACCGAAACAGAAACATCGCGTGATGAAGTCAGAAGTAGTGGACCTCATGGCACATTCTAATAGTCCACAATAACATACATTAACAAGTATTATGACTACATTTCTGGACACTAATCAGGTGATCAGTGCTCGTCCTATGATGACTCACCAGACAGATGCAGCGTCGGGCTCCTTAAATCTGCTGCACCTGAGAGGGACTACCAGGACAACTACAACAACTCTCCAGAAGAAGCCGTACGGTCTACACAGAACACGATCGTTTATAAGGCTCTACTGGCCTCCACCTGCAGTGAACAACCGAACGAAAAGAAAGGAGATAATAACAATAAATTAAATTAAGAAACAGCTCTTATTATCCAGAATCTTTATGTTATACAATATGAGAGCACAATATAATGTATTTAGGACATTGTTGGAAACATAGAAAAAAACGGAAGATGTTTGTCACGAGAACAAGAAGCCATAAAACAGGTCAATAGACGGATGTCGTATATTCTATCTCGATCAGCGATGCCCGATTCCATAAAGTTGGTCTGCCTACACTAAATACAAACATAAACAAATCGGCCTCACTCAAATTCCTCTCTGACCAAAATACGGTATGTCCTCATTCTCGTTGGAATGAGCGGAGCTCGAGATGTAAATAAGCTCAGCCCAATTTTATCATCATCAGCGATTGACCTTTTGGTGGGTCAGGAAAAGACTTTCAATAAAAACATTTCCCCTTGATCAATCGGTGGTTGAACTAAAGACCATCAAGTTATTACCTCATTGGGAAACTTGCACCATTTACTAACACTATGTCATAGGCTATGAATGCCGTATAAGTACAGATATGGTTCTATCCAGTATATAGACCCATTTAAATATGCTAACACTCATAACATTGTTATATTTTATAGCGACCTAACTCAGATTTTATCAAGCTCCTATAGTCTAGCGATTAAGGGCGTTGCACTTTGTGACAAGGGTCACAGGTTCGAGTTCTTTAAGAGGTCGAAACTTTTTCAGGGATTAATTTCTCGGCTCACAACATCGTAGGTGGATGGCCACGTTAAAGATTCCTGATGACGTGATACACTCTGGCACTGACCCCCTCGGGGTATTTCAGCTCCGTCTTTCCGTACTGCTACCATGTGAGTGGTGGCGGAGCAGTTATGAACACCCATTCAATAAACAGGAGAACCCTTATATGTGAAACACGTCGATAATCCTGTATAAATATATTGTGAATAAATTTTAAAAATAGATACCTGGTTTACCCCGGACAATGTAAATCGTACCTCGTCCTCGCAAACGAATCGTATCACTAGACTGTTACCAAATTCTCTGGCTCGATTTTGTTTTCCATTCAGTATCTGTCCCAACTTATCAGACACAACTGTATGATACCCGACTATAACATCTCATAGCGGACCTACCTGTTTACGATGTCTATATTATACATCTTTGTTTTCAGGCTGGAAGTATAGTCCACAGGAGTTTCACACAAACGTCTTACAGATTGGACCAGTGCCACTACGCCTTCTAGAGGAACACATTGATCATTGGATAGCAAGCAACGTACCATCTGTTGCTTATTCTAAGCATTTGGATGATTTTAACTTCGTAGTTATTCTCATCGTGATATTATTTAGAGCACTTATAATGCATTTTAACATATTGTAGGGCCCTAGATCGGGAAAATGGGGGTTGGGGTAGAACCAGTTGTACGCGATATTGAACAATATTCGGTGAATAAACTAACGGATCCATTCGCCAGATGTCGCCATAAGCCTATAGGCGAAATTACAGCCCACCAAATTCGATTTGTTCGAAGCAGACCAAGAAGATATCTCCTATTGAACGTGATGGGATGTTAAGCATAACGGCCAATGTATTCCAATGTAAAGGTACTCTCCATCTGATACATTGCTAATGTTTGTATTTTATCCGTCACAATAGAAATTCCAGTTGGCTTTCATTAAACACGTCATAAATAACATCAGTGGGGCATCTTTGTTGAAGCATTAGTCACTGCTGTAATATATTTTAATATGCCATCCATTAAGACTTGGATACTGTATGCTTACGGTCAGATTAACGGGGAGCTAAATTGATGATACAATGCTTTATATGGTTTTGGATACTGAACAGTATATGTATCTTCCCTGTGATGTGGCTTATTGGATTTTGTGGTTTACTAAAGTAAACATTAAACGTTTAAACAACGTCGACAAAATAGTGTGGGCATTAAACTGGCTGTATAGCTTCAGTTAAGATATATTGAAATGAACACGTAAATAAACAACAGGTATTCTTCAGAATCCTAAACATGTTCTATGTGTGCCATTGTAGTAACCTTCGAATAAGTTGTAGCTTCATTTACAGGCAGATATATATATATATATATATATATATATATATTACAGTCAGAATCCGTTAATCCGGAGATCGTTTATCCGACAAATCCACCATCCGACACATTGTTGCCTGTGACGGATTTAGCTCCATTATAAATGTTCCGCGTTCCGACTCCGACACTTCATTTCGCTAACAGAATGTGACATTTCAATGTAAAATGACCTCGATAATCCGACAATACGAAAATGTTGCCAAATATGTCCGCTGGTTCAGTCATGCGAGACACACCAACATGTTGTCAGTAATGGTTCATTTACCTGCCCACCTGTGATAACTGATATATCGTAACCAATTATAATCATCCTCGACTATACACACCGACATACGATGCTTCCATTTCCTATGACTCTCTAATACCAAATCATAATCATTCATGGCTAATTAAAAACACAAATGTGTGATATTTCCAATGATTTAATGATTTAACGATTTAAAAAAAAGGTCGAAACGTTTCCAGAGATTAATTTATCGGCTCACAATATCGTGGGTGGCTGACCATGTTAAATGGCGCTGCCGTCTCCAGTGAATTGCTAAAAATAAAGGGGGACGTTAAAAAAAACTGAGGACGAAAAACACTCTGGCAGGTATTTCGGCTCCATCTTTCCGTACTGCTCCCCTGTGAGTGGTGGGGGAGGAGGGATATTTCTCAACCACTCCAACATAGAGGCTGTGCTGAATAAGAGACGGCCTGGGGATTCTCCCCGAACAACAAAACAAACATTATGATTTAAAAATATGTGACACATGCTACCGGTATGTCACGGACTCGATATTCCGACATTGTCGTTTATCCGACATATTATCATGTGACAAATCTTGTCGGATTAACGGATTCTGACTGATATATATATATATATATATATATATATATATATATATATATATAATGTCATTATTTCTGATATATTGTTGTATTATAAGAGAATAACAACACATTAATGTTATACGTATCAATGGTTTGTTTATTTAGTCAGTACGTAAAGGTACGGAAATAGGATTCCTGATAAAATACCTTTGGAATGGAAATATTTTGTTGGGAATGTAATAAGCTGATGATTGGCAATTACAGTTATTGGGTAAGGCATGTATAGGTATACACGTGAAGTCTCTTTACATATACATACGCCTATACGCCCAACGTGTTGTGTATAAACAGAGTGTACTATTCCAATTGTTGTTGTTAGATGATTTTAAGGGGAATTTGACAAAGGGTGCTTTATAAATAAAGTAATAATAATAATGCGAAATATGTTATGTTGTACAAAATATAATACATGTCAATAGTCTTAGCATACCTGTATATATCTGAAGTCCAATAAATTGTGTATCCAATCGATATTTTTGTTGTGCAACTTTTTGACGTGAATATACATCGGGAACAGCAAATATTCGCTAAGAATCCAGCGTTCAGTACAAGAAAAATATGTCATCATATGGCAATACTACTTATACCTAGTTTTGCTGGTGTCTTTGGGATATTTCATTCAGCAATGAAAGGCTTAAGGACGATCTTCTCATTCCATTAGGACATAGGGCCTTGGTGGTGTATATAAGAAACATTTCACTCACCCACTTACTAGCTCTCTCACTCACCCACGCATTCACTTACACACACGTGCGCGCGCATATACACACATACACTTACACCCTTGCTCACTCACGCATTCACTTACTCACACACACGCCCAGACCCATGCAGGTGCTCGCTCGCTCACTCACTCACTCACTCACTCACTCAGTCACTCACTCACTCACTAATCGTGATATCTGCATCAACAATGATAATACACTGGGTACAGGCTATTTCTGTGGTTGATTCAAGGTTAATCAGAACTGATCCATGTGACCATATCAGTAAAGAAAAACAAATGTTGATATAATTGATATAACTAATACATGAACGCACACACACACATACATACATACATACACGCACGCACGCGCATAGAGAGAGAGAGGGGGGAGAGAGAGAGAGGGGGAGAGAGAGAGAGGGGGAGGGAGAGAGATTAATAAACCAGGTGTGTCAGACATCACATATTTTGTTAAATTGTCAGCATCAAAGAGGATAATCAGAGCAGATGTTGGAAATAGAGATACAGTTTAACTCTATGAATCACTACTACTACTATTATTATTAGAAGTAGTAGTAATAGTAGTAGCAACGGTAGTAGTATTCAATTGAATAAACTAAACAACAACGGTTTAATTTTAATTGTATGATTTGTATATTATATCATAATTAACCAGGGATGTTATCGTTATTACAAAGGGTAGTGATAAATAAGTGGAAATAATAATAATAATAATTAATATTATAATTATTATAGATTTAGCCAACGTCTTAACTAGCAAGAGCCATTCAATTGCGGTTTTGAGTAAAATCTTTAACATAAAGTATTTAATACTTGTTTAGAATCGTTTAAGGATAGGATGCTCTTTAGCCAAAAACAGTATTGAACGGGTAGCCATAACAACAGATTTAATGAAGCGAAGTCAAAAATGAAACACTCTTCAGATATTCCTACGCCGAGATTCGAACTCAGGTGGTAGTAATATGTGGTGCAACGCGCTACCAACTAGACCACGAAGGCGCCCGACAAGTGGAGAATGAAACAACGAACAAAGCCGAAAACTATCGATCATAAACTTGTCAGTTATTAACCCAGAAGCCTGTACCGTTTATTATTGTTGTTTTGTTTTGATGATCAACAACAAACCAACGATCAATAAGTACATCATTGATGTACAAAAACGACGCATTCCAAACACAAACAAAAGCTTTATAGGTAGTTCGACGTTCAGTTCACATCGAAACCACAGACCCAGCTGAACAGTCCATAAAATACAGATGCGCTATTCAAAGAGAACAATCCGAGTGCAGTTTTGCTGCGAAATTCCGTCTTTTATGAGTATGATCCCCGTGAGGATAAGATCTGGTAGATAGAGATCAAATACCTTTCGTGTTATCGACCGTTGGCTGACGCAACATCTGAGGTTGGTAAAGGTGTTGAATGGTTAGTCAGACTGGTAAAACTGTCCCTGTAGGTCGGTTCAATGGCGCCTGGTACTAACATCATTTCTGTACGCCTGCCGAGAAGTTCCACGACGATTGCCGACTTAGGCTTCAAGTTGGTGCCGTTTGTAGCTTTGGTGTTCACCGTCGGCATCATTGCCTTCACTAACTTCGTACAATTGTACCCGTCAACATTGGAAACCAGTACCACCGTCGCATGGATACACCCGGACAGCGATCCAAGTCAATGGAGTCCGACCTTGCTGCCCACGACTCTCCGGAGTAGGTCACAGGAGGATCCGGATTTGATCAGTTACATAAGGGATCACTTGATACTTAGACCAAGTGGTAAACGGCGACGATTAAAGGTTACCAATAACAGTGATTATTCTCAGGTAAAAACAAACAAATAACAGGTTAAAAAATGATTGAATAATCACATTTTACAAATGTTTACATTCAAATTGCTAAATATAAATGCTTTCAGCTGGAGTGTTTGCTTATATATATATATATATATATATATATATATATATATATATATATATATATAGTATAATAGTTTTAGATAAACTTGAATATCTGATAAGATACATTTATATTGTTTTATTTAACACCTACTCTACACTGTGAAAGACGTAATAATGGCAGATGTCTTTTTCACAATGGATGAAAGAGGTAAGTAGTATATATATATATATATATATATATATATATATATATATATATATCATCACATAAATTATCTTGGCATCTCATTGTAAATCATTATAATATATCTTAGATATGTTTATTGAAGCTATACAATCATAGCACTAGAGGACACTGCCGTTAGGGCGTTGTCTAGAGGATTGCGCTGCAAACAACCAAGTTGTATGTTTCGTAAATATTTAAAATATCTAGGTAATTTTAGCTATATTAGGTAATATCTCGTTACAGTATCGCAAAAGATCATTAATAGAGAAAATATTGCGAGTGGACATTTATGAAATATATTGTAACACGGATTTGACTAATTTAAAAACATCATTGTTATACAGTTGTCTTACTTTATTTATCTTGGTGTTCCCAAATATATGTCAGTTGCGGCATTAAGCTACCACTAGACAATAGTAGCTTAGGTATCATTATACACACACATACACATATATATTTAGTTGGATATTGCATAATTTAGGTCCATACGTACTTCTTATTTAAAATGTGCTGGTCTATTTAATTTATGAAATCCCATCCGTCTAATTACGTCCTTCTAACATTCACTGTGATAAAAGGTTCACCTAGCAGACTTTATCGATGGAGTTATCATGTTGAGCTAGGTAAATGTAAAAATTACTGTCTTACCGACACTTTTGTGCACAAGGTAGACTAAATGGGCCCAAGCGAACTCCAAAGGTAATAAGGCGAAGTAAAAGATGAAACACCCTTTTGACATAGCCCTGCCAGGTTTTGAACCCAAGTGCTATAGATATATGGCCAACCGCGCTACCAGTTTGTTCAGCTAGGTTAGAACATAAGCATAAGCGAGGAACCAGCCAGAAGGACCGTCAAGTGCGATGTGTCACCTATGTAAATTCTAAATTTATTTACAAGTAGTTCCCGTAGTGAAGGTGTAGATTACATACCATATCCGTCTGCCTCACTTGAGGTTCCCAACCACGTAAAATAATTGACATTTCGGCCATCATTATTATTACAGTGAGTATAAAAGACAGATTCATATCGTTGTAAATCGATGATTTTACTAAATAAATTCAAATGCTTTGATACCTGAGTTGAAACACTGGGATTACTGTAGTTCAGGTACCTTTAGCTATTCATTGTTTCCGTGACCCGTTGTTTGCGGGGCTCCCCGTTTGTCTATCTCTAACTGTTCTGCAGATTTACATCTAGATGAGAATTGTTTTCAATTATTACAGGTGTTCAAATACTTGTTGAAGAAAAGACGGCATGCTTACACCCTGAACGCTTGTCTTAGCCCTACCAACATACCGATCATTTTGAAATACACCGCAGCTGGTTTGCTCGGGGGACTAACAGCTCTACATAAGTCTGACGTTCTTCCCCTGGAAACACATTTCATTGAGGTACGTTCGCTTATTGGCAATACCAGATGCTTGGACTTTGAAAGTTGGGCTACTTGGATTCTTCGGCCCATATAACTAGGGGTTTAGAATAATAAAAAACGAATTTTAATCAATAAATATTATAGTCCCAACCAATGGCATATTCACCGCATATACACATAAACAAATACGCGCGCTTGCCTGTGTTCATTAAAAAGAAACTTTACTGAGAGGTATAAGAACTAGAATAAAATAACAAAGGGGAACGCCAGTTAGCTACTATACAGTGCTGCTACCTGGAGAATGTATTTTTAAGAACACAAACACACATTCGCTTTCATTAATATAAATTTTGTGGTTTATGGTACATGTAATGGACAGGGAAATAACAGAAAATTATTTAACATTGATTCGCTTTCGGCTTTGGATAAATATGCAAATACGCAGAGCCACTAACCCCTCTTCCAATGGACAAGGGTCACTACTGTGTTAGTGTGCCTACCACTAACCCCTGGTCAGCCCTCACATTCCATTCCCCCCCCCCAACAACAACGCCGCGCCAATGGCGTCGCGTTGTTTTACAAACCGTCACAGGTGAGCTGCTGTCTACTGTTTGTAAGGGGACGTCTAATCTGAAAAGGCTGATATATACGATATACGATAACTAGATATTGAAACAGGATAAAACAATAATAAATATAACCTCTACTATATGTTAGTATGTATTATCTACTCTGCTACTGATGATTTATTCAGATACAATGATACCAATTAACAAAAAAGCCTAGAACCTGGCTACAGGTTCAACCTCTCTACAACTTCCTCAACTCAAACAAGGTTGTATCAACATCAGAATGTTGATACGATCCTCTTAACAAGAGAAAAAATTTCACGACGAGAACATATGTTTCGACAATATTCAATTTATTTTGTTGTTGAGTTACTTAGTCTCGATGTTGCATGGTCACACTTCTGGGATAGATACCGATATGGTTGATGCCCACGGAAACAAATCCCACAAACACAGCAATGAACCGTATTCGATCACACAACCTGGAGATTTGTAGTGCAATTTTCTATCTACTACGCAACTTACGCTAACATGTAAAACAAATAGAGTTGCAAGTAAAACAGTAAATAAACGTTTTCGCCTATAAAGTTTAAGATAGAGACATATTCGACAGCATTCATGCACAATTTTCACACATACACACACACATATATATATATATATTGAGAGTGTGCTTTCAATTTCCATAGCTTTTTTCTGATATATATTTTGGAACTCTGTTATGTCCACAATATTACTAGTCTAGGAATCTATGTTTATTCAGCACCAAACAGTCACGTGATTTGATAAACTTAAACAATTAATATAAAACATGTTTATATTGGAGATATTCTCACGATAGATGACAAATGAAATAAATAATACACAGAAACATTATACATACACGTATGCAAATAGATACATATATTTTGAATATGAATACTAAATATTTCATTTATATTTTGCACTCAAAAATTTAATTATGGCACATAACGTACAATTTCTTATTAACTTAAAACCATACTTTTAATATTAATATCTCAATATTCCCACTTTCAATTATTCCAATGTTTTTTGACGTCTCAGTTTTTGTTTTTCATTTTCCATTTATGAATAACCTAATCTTATGAATAGGTCACATTTTCTCTTAATTCTTTCCATAAATTAGAAGTTGGGATCCTATTTACTGGTTGCTAGGTAAATAATTAATGTTTTCAGACTGACAATATTAAAGACCTTTGGACAACTATATTCTACGAAGTAAGGCTGGGTCTGTAATTTACTACCGATTAACCTAACAGGGTGTTCCAATGGTGCTTTGGTTTGGGCACTGTGCTGCAAACCTCCATGTTGTGGGTTTAATTCCAGCTAATATCTACGTTTGTGGGATTTATTTCCCTAGGCATGGTCTTCCGAGCCACATGTCCCATCGTATGGCCAGCACCAAGTCTAAACAACTCCACTCAACAGCTTGTGTGTGGAATTTTTTTTTTTGAAATCTAATGTCTTAATTTCAAGTTTGACAAACAGATTTATTTGTAAATGTAGCGGATTTTTTAATTTAATGTGATACCTGAGAAAAATAGGCAGGTATTCTGATATATCAGCTGCTATTATACTATTTCCATCTGGATATCAATATTATCAATCAATATGAAGGTTGCTGGTGTAGCGGGCTAAATTAACCCCTGCCCAGATTAAACCTGGGTATAGTTTGGCCTAGGGGATAAACTGTCCCAGGCCAAACTATACCAGGTGGTACAAAATAGCCTAGGCCATAATATACCCATCTAACCAGGTAGTCAATCTCAAACGATGTCTCGTTAATTAATGTGTAATAGTGAAGTCGTGAACTGTGACTTAATTTTAACAGTAAATTGGTTGAATTTTCAATTTGTTATCAAGACATGACAAATATTTGCTCTTTTAGGCTATAGTTTAATATTTGTACTAATTATAGTGTTTCTGGTTGAAGTAATAAAAGTCTGTGTTTAGAGTTTAGGATAGTTAGCTTTCTAACTTCACTTACCTGACAAAGCTGAACCCTTCATAAAATGCTGAGAATTAAGTAATTCTTGTGTATATTACTCAACACTACTGATATCATGGGGGTGTGATCTGGCCTGAAGGGTATGAATTGGCCTATAATATACCCGGAAATAATGGAGCTTAGGCCCCTTTAACCCCAGGTAAAGACCGGACTGAAAGTATACTATGACCTGTTACATGGGTACCTGAAAAGAAATTGTGTTACAGTTTTGTGATATTTGTCTGTAAATAAGACAATACTGAAATAACCATGTGTGTGTGGGTTATTTACTCATAAATATATATATATATATATATATATGCATGGAAACTGAGCATGAATGGTCTGATATATATATAATGTTTCAAACATACAGGTCCAGTGTCTACCACTCTACTCAATCATGGCAGCCATGGGAAATAGACACGTAGACATACTATTTCTTGACATAGAAGGAGCAGAGTTTAGCGTGCTACAGTCCTTGCCATTGGAGAAAGTGCACATTGACAGCATCAACATTGAGGTAACAATGCAAGACATCAATCACACGAAGAGAAAGACTGAACTTATAGAATCATTACTGTCACAGTCTGGCTACCACCGATTAAATACTCCATTCTTTATTGACCTTGCCATGTCTAAACTAAAACGATAATTATGCGTGTTCTATAAAATTATTGGAGAAAAATTAACATAACCTTGTCTTCTGTTCTCTTTGATAATGTATACATACATATATATGATGATGATTGATGGCTAAATGGGCCGAGCGACCTCCAAAGGTAATGAAGTGAACTCAAAGATGAAATAACCTTCAGATATGCCGATGTCGAGATTAGAACACAGGTGGTACTGTTCTGCGATCCAACATGCTACTGCTAGACCATGGAGGGGCCCACATGCTTATATGTTCATGGACATAGGCCAAAGCACTAACATGTTTGTGGGGTATCTGTTTGTGTATGGGTGGTAGTCATTGGACTGTTAAATTGAAATAATCCTGTCTCTTTGATAGCGTGTGCATACATATATGTGTTCATAGACATAGGCCAGTGCACGAACATGTTTGTGGGGTGTCTGTGTTTGGGAGTCAATGGACTGTTGTCTGTCCATCTCTCTTCGTACTAGTGACATGAACTTAATAAACAAACTCTAACACATCCATTATCATTCTAAAACGTTGCTCTTGTTTATTACATGCTTCAGTGCCACTGTCTTACATATGGATGAGTTGATGGTTTATATTTGTACAAATTGAACAATGACAGATGAAAATGGCAATTGCACGAAGATCTTCTACTTGTCTAAGAAGTCTTTTGCTTCGTTTATCTTGGCAGCCATATAGGGGGAGCCACCTGAAAGCAAAAAGCATATAACCAGCTCATGATGAATCAATTTTAATAATAAACAATATACAACATAAAGAAGGAATTATATAGAGAACGTTTATTGAGATACTGTTTATAATATAAAGAAGCTTGAAAACAGTGCTCCACTATGACTTTAAAGCAGACTCCAGCGGAGGGGTACTTGGGCCTTGGTCATAATTGTTTGCCAACACAGACATACAAACAATTTATGTAATTGTGTGTTCACTTACTGGGAGCTATAAGAACTCAAATAACACAGAGGTATGTGGTATCCACCATATAGTGCTGCCACCTGGCAAATGTATTATTTTGCAAACACACACTTCCCTTTATCTATATAGATATACTGAATATGTGTAGCACAACAAACAATTTATATGAATATTATCCAAAGATACTCAAAATACAAGATAATACACCACCTTTGTAGTCTGTTAACCATTTAAATAAGCTTACACTTAAAGGGACAGTCCACCCTAAGAATTAAAAAAATGTAATCCTTAGAACACTAACTAAAAAATCGACAATAATAATCACAAAATATACCTGATATCATATATAGAGGGAAATAATCCAAATTACTGGATGGCCACCATTATGGCTGCATTGGAAGCCAGATTCAAAGGCAAAAAAGAGAAAACTGAAATGCCCTGATGTCACATGAACGCTCTCTAGACTGACATGGATTATAGTTGCTCTTGAGCATCAATATCTGAGCCATTTTGAATCATCTTCCTCTTGTAAGGTTCTTTCTGGCTCAAATTGATATGGTTGTATATTAACAAGATAATGCAGTTTAGTTCTGGAATAATTCTTTGCTCACACTTGTTTACATGCTATTGTATGGACTTCAGGTCAACTGAATACGCTGAAGTGATGTCAGCATTCAGGAGCGTCCGGTCACTGTCTAGATTCAAAATGGCGGCGCCCAAAGGCCAGTAAAAGTCGATTAATCAGCACTTTGAACTGGATTATTTAATATCTGGGTGATCATTTATACATTTTGACATTATTTATGATATTTGTGAGTACAGCTTTATTAGTCCTTAAAATTTGAAATGAAGGTTGACTAGCCTTTTAAGTACAATGTTTTTTTTACAATTATCATTCTAAACCTCAATCATTCTGGTTTGTTTATAACTGTAACATATGAACTGACTGACCTCTGTCTGGATGATTTAACAACATAATTCTTTTGTGGGCATCTTTTATTTTGGTCTTAGAAGCTGATGGGCTGAAAAAGTAAAAAACACATTATTATATAACAAATTAAAAGTGGAATGTTTGGAAGCATAATTAAAATAATATGAAAATATTGTTGATGATGATCATGTGGAATACTAAATTAGCCTCCCATAGTTATTCAGCAGAGATTTGTATTAGTCTTATTTTATAAATTAGTAACACATATTTCCAAAAAAAACACCTCTTCAACAGGAGCATCCTAAACATCAGCCCTAAATGTATATCATTATAAAATAAGCTTAACCCAGTTTAAATCATGTTTACTTTAGTAAATCCCTTACTGACAAAGGTGATCAGTGTTATGACCAGACATGGGGTCAATTCAATTCCAGAATTGATTATTTAAAACAAAAATGAATTGAAATTGAGAAATTTTGAATTGGAATTGAGAAATTTTGAATTTGAAGTTTCCTACAAAAAAATTAAATCCAAAAATGAACATACCATTTTTACAATGTTAACACTTACATGTGGTGTTACCAATATACTGGAACCATAATGATCCAGAGTTTGTTTTGTTGTTCGCGGAGAATCCCCAGGCTGTCGCTTAATCAGCACAGCCTCTATGTTGGAGTGGTTGAGAAACCCCCTCCCCAACGACTCACAGGGGAGCAGTACAGAAAGATGGAGCCGAAATACCCTGAGGGTGGTTACTGCCAGGGTGTTTTACGTCCTCAGGGGGTTTTTAATGTCCCCCTTTATTTAAAATAATTCAATGGAGACGGCAGCGCCATTTAATGTGGTCAGCCACCCACAATGTTGTGAGCCGAGAAATTAATCCCTGGAAAGGTTTCGACCTCTTACAGGGTTCGAACCTGTGACCATTGGCACCAAGTGCCGGGTGCGTAACCGCTAGGCCACAGGAGCTCACTAATGATCCAGAGCTTTGGTTCCTTATATATATATATATATATATATATATATATGATATGCACACCAACTCAGGCACCCCAAGTGAGCATTTAACCAATTAAAATGGTCTGGATACCATGGGCTCCGCCCCCCACTGTGACACCACCACATAGCATACCTGTAATCTATATAGAGATATTGCTATTTAGGAATTAATTAATTTTATCATCTCACCTGGAATGCCAACCTGGAACCAAAGTTTACCCCTCCTCTCCTCAAACTGTGACTACTATAGCCTGTCCCCAGACCTAACAGTTTAATAACCATTTGAAAGATTTTGTAAACATACCATATGTCATTGGTTTAGTACCCAACAGGGTTGTGAAAGTAAATACAGGGTCTAACCCCTGCTGGGCGGAACTAAGCAAATACATTCCTTACAAGGCTCCTACTGGACAGTGGAATATAAACACACCTTTGATGGTTAGAAAATATACTCTTACATGGGGATGCATGCACCAGGTGATATAATACCTCTTTAGCTAAAAGCGCCTTGTGGTTAGGCTTGTGCTAATTTTACCATGTTAACACTTACATGTGCTGTTACCAATATACTGGAACCAAATTGATCCTGCACACTAACTGTGGCACTGCACATGTGCATTTAACCAATTAAACTGGTCTGGAGACCTTGGGCTCCAACCACAACAAGGTGACATCACCACATAGCTTGCCTGTAATCTATATAGAGATATTGTTATTTAGGCATTTACCCCTGTTCAATGTTTAGAACAGGCAAAATTAAATTAAATTAATTTACCATTTAATTCTGAAACTGAATTGGAATTGATAAATTTGAGGTGGAATTGGAATTGACAAAATGGAATTGACCCCATGTCTGGTTATGACTGATGCAATAAGAAAAGCTAATTGATTTTGATGGCTCAGTAGAAATGGTCACGTTGAGTCAAGTTGTTTAGCTTCAACAATGATCACATCTAGGGCATCTCCTCAATGAAGCATAAGCCACAAGTGCAGGTACACTGTATATGAGCCTCATTCTAACACAGAACATAGAGTTTTCTTAGACAGTGGTCTAGCCACTGCACCATTGAAATGCCCCAGGCAAGGGTCTTATGAAAAAGCAAACATAACTAAAGCTATATATATATATATATATATATATATATATATATATATATTATAGACTTTTATCATGTTAATCTTATAAAAATTAACTATTTCTTACCTAACACCCAATATTAAACTAGCTTCACGTTTTGACATTTTTGGTTCAAAACCACCTCTGTAATATTTACTGGTCTGTAAATAGAAAAGAATAACAATGACAAACACATACACACACTACTATATTATGGCATTCAAGGCTAGCTTTTGTATGCTTATTATAAATAATATTAACATCTTCTATTAACCACACCCAGTCTTTGCGGGTTTACTACAAAGCATTTAAACCACTGGTTAATTTTATAAGATTAACATGATTTAAATGTTTTTACAAAAACCTACTTTGGAGACAAGTCCATTTACATATTTCAAAGTATGAATCTTACATAACATATATATATATTATTCCATAAATAATTTTCATAAAAATGCATTATCAGAAATAAAATCATGTCTACAGGCTGTTATTTTGTTTCAATTTCAACAATATTATTCAAACTTGACAATAAAAAAATCTGACCTACAAATATGACAACGGGAATAACGTCGGTTATATTTTATAAATAATATCTTTGAAGAACATCACAGTAAATAAAAGGTAATTATAAATATAGTTAATAAAATTAGATAGGTTTGCAACTGACGTGGCATGTTACTCCAGGAATCTATGAATGTAAAAGGGATATTTTTGGGGTTGTTGTTCTTAAATAAGTACTTAGGGACTGGTTAGATATTACATGCATCAGCAAGAAAAGATCTGAAATCTAAAGATAAATCTTACACACACAAACATGCACAGCTATTTCTTGTATAATCAGGTACTTCTGTCCAATTGATTTTAAACAACAAAGTGAGTGAAACCTCAGTACTCATCACACCTGGGACACATGATCGAGGTGTGACACGCTCGGGAAATGAGATAATCAGATGAAATATCCCACACAAGTGTGTAATACTGGGATTCGAACTAACACCTACAGGTCTCCAGTTCAGTACGTTGCCAACTTCACCAATAGAGTGAAAGAACCAGATGTAAAAAATACCACATCATGGACCAGGCAGATGTCCTTGGACTATAATTATATATGTGGCATTATATTTACCATATCATAGCACCCTCAGGGTATTTCGGCTCCATCTTTCCGTACTGCTCCCCTGTGAGTGGTGGGGGAGGAGGTTTCTCAACCACTCGAACATAGAGGCTGTGCTGATTAAGCGACAGCCTTGGGATTCTCCCCGAACAACAAAACCATATCATACATATGATATGAATCTGCTTTCTATGGCTAAAACTAACCACAGATCTATGAGACATTAGAAATGGAGAAATGTATGGAATCTCAAAATATATTTCACCTTGTGCTAGGACATAATATTTAAAATGACTAATTTTTATCAAACACATATAATGCAAACATTTGTGGTCTAAATGATTTTATTTCTTCTACCTTCTGTACATTCCTTGATTTCTCCCTTTGAAAAGTGTGTGGATACTTCCCATGCTCATGAATTTAAGATTTTTTAAATTAAAAAAATTCAAGAAAATAATTTATTTTAACAAATATGAGTTTTACAGAAATTTCTCCAAAATGTGGTATCGACTTTAGGATCTAGAAAATTTTGTCCTAGATTATAACAGCACCAATTAGAAATTCTGTTGCTGGAAGGGCACAGAGAGGAACAACAACAGGACGTTATCTTTTGGATATCAATAACTGAGTCAATGATAATTAATACAATATTTGGTGGATATGATTCATAACCATACCAATCACTCACAATTAGCTGAACATTGATAATTTCTAATAACAAAACTTATACTCTGATTTACAAAAATTACATAAAATATCCAACGATGGCCTTTTGAATTAATAAAACCATTCATCCTAGTTCATATAAATGCTAGTACTCTCCCTCCTAAGCCCATTGGTTTTTAATACTTGTTTTACAAATGCGCCGATCACAGTTGAAACTGGCTGGCAGGAAATAAAATAGACTTCTATTCTTTTTATCATTATTTTCGGGCCGACCTGCTTGAACACCATCCGGAAGCGGATTAGGCTACAATGCTGCCTAATCCAAGATGGTGACAGGTCAGTTCCATATTGAAATTATTCCAGTGATTTCTGCAGTAAGTCGGTCTTCAAGAATAAAATCTTGTAAATTTAAACTAATTATAACCCCCCCATCACACATAAATAGTTAGAACTTTGCAGAGATCTATTTAAAATCAGCATCGAAAATATCGCTGTGTCTATTGTTTATTTTTCACTGATGATTCACGATCAAAAGAAAATGATAAAGGCTCAAAAAGCTAATCTATTGGAGAGATTGTGAAATCCCAACTAAAGGAAGAATATGTTATAGAAAACATTGTCGTGGACCAGACAATTGTTTAGGAAGGTGGATATCATTATCAAACTGAATTTGAATATCATTGTAAAAATAAAACCAGAGTAATCCATGGGGCATTTGTAAATAGTTACTCCAATAAATAAATAAATGGTCTTAAAGTGGATGGAAAGCTAAATTATTAATTTTTACATTGAAAGATTTGAACTTTATCAAAACAAACAAAACCAGATAATCAATGCGGTAATAAATGCAATATCCGTTGAGAGTATTAAAAATATAGGACAAATTAAAAAAAAAACTAGCTATAACTGTGCATCATATTACATGATAAGTTGTTGAAGTTGATTTTTTCTGTTTAACAATTAAAACAAAATAGCAACAAGCTTGCAGCTACACAGCATACTTAATTAAATAAGCCAAAACTTTTAAATCACATTCCCTGTGCTGGATGATCAGTAAGGCTGGTGAAAGCTATTATAAATAAATGGAGTGAATACATCAACATACCACCTCTGTGGCCTCATGGGTAGAGTATAGGACTATTTACTCTTGGTTAAGGTCATGCTATACAGAAGGTTAGAGGTTTGAATCAGTGGAGCAAATAACATCAACAGCGAAGAAATGCTAATTTTGGTGCAGATCTACCGAGTAGAATAGAGTGCCAATGCTATATTTAACAAATAATTACTTACTAGACCACCAGGAATCTGATCAAAGCCTTTCTTTAATGTTTCCGTGGCAACCTTTCCATAACGAATAGCATAGCGGCCTGTGAATATAGAATTAATTTTAAAATTAATTTTTAAATATACAGTAAGTTTCTCTGTAAATGATTTTTTGTTTACTTTATAACACTGGCTATAAACCAAATAGAAACCACATGAAAAATACTGACAAACATCATGATAATGACCAACTAGTAGTGCATGGATCACAATTTTGACTGAATTTGAAATTGTAATACCAACTATTGCATACTATATGCCAGACATGGGGTAAATTTCAAATGAAATTTATCAATTCCAAATGTATCAATCCCAATTTCATTTTTTATCAACTCTTTTTACCTACTACTGTTTACCATGAGCAAGTACTCCGAGTACCTTCTTGGAATACCTACTCCGAGTATCTTATATTCCAAGTAGGATTGTCACGGAAGAAATATTTATGAATTAAAAAAGTAATTTGTGGATTTAATTGTATTTTTGTAGGAAACTTCAAAATTGGAACTGACCATCAATTCCAGTTCCAGAATTGAATCAACCCCATGTCTGCTATATGCCACTTTAAAAAAACCAACCTGCATATCCAACAGCTGCTAAGCCTAGGCCAACAAGAATAGCAGTTGACTAAAATTGAAGATACATCAAACATAAATATCAAAGATGTAAAAGTATCATCTTGATTACAAAAAGCACAAATAATAATCCAGCTACAGAGTATTTAATTTGTACTTTACCGGACCAAACAATTCTCAAATATGTTGCAAAGAATTAAGCTTAATATATGGTTAATAAACGACATCTATTAGGCCATACAAATTCATGATCTACAGTCAAATATTATGGTGTATGGCAATAAGTATAGTACGGTGACTATGATTGGTGTTTTACGGCCACTTTTGTCCACTTGGTACAGGGTTCATACACATTTTGACATCTCAAATTCAAGGACTTTCAAGGACCTTCCTATGTCAAATTCCAGGACCCTTTCAATCAATTCACGAACTCACATATATAACCACATTTGTAATACTGCAACCACATGTAAAATGTAGCATGATTAAGCAACTAAAATAACAAAAACAATCAACATATTTATTATTTGAAGAAAAAAACTATTATTTTAACTAACACAGCACACAATCACATTATAGTCTCCATATTTTTGGCACTATGATGACTGGCATTCGATTTAACAAGAAACACTTAATTGCCAGTTGACTCTGCTAGCTTATCAGCATCGTCCTGAAATGAGGTAATCACTTTAGTCATCAGTTTTGCTTTTTTTCTCCAATCTATTAAGTTTTTCAAGCAATGCCTTTTGTTTCAACGAATGTGTTGATTTTATTTTACATTTCTGTACATCATCTAAATACTCCATGTACCTTTTCCGACCACTGCCAGCATAAGCCAGCAATTCCTTCATCACCACCAGATTGTCAATACCACCGATGTGGTCATGGTTGGAACGCTGTGCAATGAAAGAGGCCTCTTTCATATTCTCCACTACAATCTGGCGATTGATAGAAAAGCCTTTCTCCACTGTTGTCTGACCATGGGACAGGATAAGTAAATTCTTAATGACAGACCACATTTTCCCAAGGTCATCATGACAGCCAAGATGCTCAACCATAAAGGTGTCCAGGTGATCAACTCTGAAGTTAAAGCTCTGGAACAAACACATGCTGGAATGGACTGCCCTCTCAGTGTATGTCTCAAATTGCTGCAGTAATATGTCAACATCGTGCACATTTAGATGACGACATTTCACTAGGTGACCAAGCACAAGCTTGAAGTCAGCAATTGAACTATGCCAGTCCCTCGTGATGTAGCATAGGTCAAGGCAAGCCAGCTTTCTTGCAAACTAATGTGCAATTGGTGTTTTTGCAATAATTGCCTTCATAAATGCCATGCACTCTTCACGAAATGCAAACACCCTGACATCACTAAGTTTCTTTTTTTGACCTAGCTGTTTTAGTTGGTTCTCTGCCACATAACCAATGTCCACCTTGGCTGGCCTTACACAGTGTTCAGGATCCTCATATTTTATTTTCAAAAGCTGTGTCACTGTATGGGCATCATCAAGAACTGAAGACTTGACAATGTGTTTCAACAGTCCAGTGATGATTATGTGCAACTGTGTACATACAAAAGGCAGTAGTGCATTGTCAGTTTGAAATATGACAAGAAATGGGTGCAGATGCACAGCAATAGCCTCAAATGATGCCATCTTTCCCAGAACAAGCACATCACTGACTGCATCTTAAACTGTTTTGTAAGACTTGGATGATGGCTCAGTGTACTCTTTGTCAACCGTAACTGTGTTAATATATTTGCACACACTGGGCCACATCTCCTATGCCCTTCGAACAACAGGTACATTTTCCAGCCATCTATGTTTGCAGTACTTCAGTGGAAACATATTACTTGACGTAATGTCCATAAAATCCTGCCTACTGGCAAATGAATCTGTAAATCTCGAAATGTCAATTTCATTTTCTGCAAAACATGACGTTATTTTTCCCAACATGTCTGTTGCAGCAGAATGACCTAAGAAGTGTGATGTCAGGTAGCGTGATTCTACCTGTTGGTTTTTCCAAAATCGTAAATGGATATCCATTTGCTTTGTTTGTGTTGCTTTGTTTGCAGACTCAGCAAACATCAGAACACACCCATCAAGCTGTTTTATATCTTTCACAAGTTGCTGCTTGAAGTATGGCACAATACCAAAGCATGCTACATATGCACACTTTCGTTCACCGCAAGTAAATTGTGCCACAGTGGCACTGTCAGGAAACATGCGGCCGAAAAGTGCAGCAACATTGTCAGAGCTCTTGTAGCTGTAATGTGAGGTCATGACTTTAACAGTCCACAAGACTTCAGCAGTCAAAGATTTGTTTCCGCCAACAAATGTCGTCATGCCCGATTGTTTGGGAAGCAAGGCAGTAGAAGTAGTAGGATTAGGTGTCGTTGCCACCTCAAAGAAAGGGTGAACAGATGTACCCCTGCTGATATCACACACTGAAGCAAATAAGAAACTGTTTATAAAACAACTGGTATTTTTAAAATGGCCACCTAAAGAATTAGTATATGTTGTCTTTAGATTTAGTAGTTATAGAGCAGGTCAAATATGTATAATATTAAATATCAATGATTATAGTTAACACACACCTTTCACGGAAGAGATGTGCTTCTTAGAATGCATGTGACTGCGAAGTGCTGATTCACTCATATTTGAAACATCAAATGACTCGACATAAACGGCAGTTTGTTTCATTGGGCGAATTAACTACTCATGTAATCCACTTAGAATATTGTGCATCGCATATTCAGTGATCTTAAAATTTGCACTTTCCAGGTATTTTCCATCCAATACTCTCAATATATAAACAGCAAAAAATAGTTCAACCACCAAATGAAAAAAAAACAAAATGGCGCAACAGGTACCCGGATGAAGCTGCAGCCTCACTTTCATTTTTTTTAATGAAATATTTATTTTCAAAATGGTTGTAATGAACATTTAGACCTTCTTTTCAGCAATTCTGTTATACCACACGTCTTATAATTATAAATGTCCAAATTCCAGGACTTTCACAGAAATTCCAGGACTTTGCAGGCCTAGAATCCAAATTTTCAAATTCCAGGACTTTCCAAGGAACTGTACGAACCCTGTGGTAGGCTAAATAGGCCGAGCAACATCCAAAGCTAATGAACAGTGTTGGAAATTCCCTTAAAAATCCATCAGACACCAGGACTGGCAAGTCCTAAAAGTTATCAGCCCAGGTGCTACAAGAGAATAGCAGCCCAGAAACCGCAAAACAAGGTGGACAGGCACTAAAACAGTTGGGAGCAATGTATAAGCTAACTAGTACAATGAAGGCATAATAACTGATTATTTATGCATGATGGAGTGAATAATTGTCAATGGAAATGGGTTTACAAATGTAGGTGTGGCAAAGTCAAGAGAAATGAAATAGCCCTAAGCCTATTTTGACCATGTGAAATACAAAGCAACGCATGATTTAGTTATTAAACATCCATCTTTATTAAGTTTATATGAACAGCTTATTCACTGGGAAGAGCAGATTCCTCTAGATCAGAAAAATCTGAATGACAATCACAGCTTGGAGCTGAGTCACTAGTGATCTGCGGTACAACACACTACCACTAGACTATGGGGGCGCCCAGAGTGTAGTAAGGTAATACAACATGTGACAGAATGGTTAACAGATTCTTCCTGATGCGTTTTATATTGATTCTAACACATGATTTATAGATTTTGTTATCTCCCTTTATAATCTTATTTTATTTTCTTCTTCCTGCTTTGAATACTCCACAGTTACGAGTTACAGTGACATTGAGAGCTTTCAAAACCAAGACATCTCCTACATTTCTCTATATCCTATCAGATGGGAACACGGAATCCAAAACTGATTATTTCACAGATTTTCACAAACCAGCAAGAGGAAAATAGGTTGTAACTTAAAAAGAAGGGAGTTACTCACCTACAAATTTGATGTTTAGTATTCTACAGGAACTAAGGATTATGTACAATGACCTTGACTTTTGACCCATAATGGGTAAAGGTCAAGGTGAGGACCAAAATGTTCAAATTTTATTAGTATTGAAATAAGGCAAGTTGCATATCAAATTAAAGGAAATTATATAGTGAATCTACAAGACTATAATGAATATTTTATCATAATAAGGGGCTATTACATGTGGAGTGTTCCATTCCAAGGCATAAAACAGCTAAAATTCACTCTGATGAATGGATTATATGTGAAAAAAAGTTCAAATACGAATATTTATATTATTTCAGATACAGTATTTATTAAAAAATAACAGTTTATGCTGACTCAAAATATCCAATTAAATTTGTTTTTAAGTTAACAGTTCTGGAATCTGTGAGCTGAGTACTTTAAAATGTGCTAAGAGATACTGCAATAATAACAGCTTCAAAAATTTATCAAAGTACCTATTAACTACTAATTTGCAGTAAATTGATCCAGGAGTCCAGAAGTTATGACGATTTTGGTTTATCAGTATAATGCTTCATGTCCGCATTGTACATTTTGCCAAAGTTACTGCTTATTATTTCAGGTATGCCTCAAGGTAAGCATCTAAAAATAATTAGATGTGGTCTATATGCTGATATGTTTTCAGAGGTTTTTGATTAAAAAGAAACAAATTATGATGCCTACAAAATGGCTGCTTATGTTATTTCGCCCTTTTCAAAAATATTTTCCCCACATTTTGACTTTATGAGAATTCTAAACTAGTTACTATTCTTTCAGAATATATCGGTTTTTATGTTATTCTAGTATCAATCAAATGAATCTCAGACACTGAAGCTTGTATCTAATTATTTGTGTGGTTGATGGTTGATTAAACATGGTCCATTCACACTTCGAGACAGACTTTTGCGTTCATATTAAATTTCCGAAAGGTATATCTCAAAAAGTAATGAAGATATTAACACAATTTCTTCTTTAATATGTTTGTATGAATGAGTTCTACTTAGGAAACTTAAAACAAGAACTGTTAATTCAGGCAAAAATGGCTGCCACTACCTACTACTATGTGCTCAGCCACCATTTTTGAGCGGATAGAGTACTCAGACCTATAACCATGAGATACAGGATTCCGATGCTCGGATACGTCACACATAAACACAGACTAATTATTAGATCTAGAATTGTGCTGTTTAAAGTGTGTCAGAACTAATGCTAAGTAGTGACAGTAAACTAAATAATCTACCAATTAGACTAGTACTAGGTACTCCAAAGTGATTTTGTATTGTAAAATTGTTGTTTCTGCTTATCACGATTTGGAAAGACCTTCATTAACTGATTACAATGATACTAAATTTATTGTGATTGGTTGGTTACAAGAGAAGTTATGATTTTTTAAAGATTTAATTTTATGACAATTTACGTCCCAGTTTGTAATTGCATGAAATGTGGATTTTGAGTACACCTAGCTCCAAGAATAAATCTTGGAAAGCTAAAAAACTGATGTGATGGTGATCTTTATACAACAGGCACTACAGAGGAATTTTTTCAGGAGTCTGCTAAGAATAGATTTTCTACAAAAATTCATAAAATCATCAATTCTTGAACAATTTCTTCAGCTGGACGAAATTAATTCCTTAAAAACTCATAACCTGTCTTGTATTTTACCTACATGCATGAATCTTATATGGAAATTATCAGAATAAACAGCTCTGTTAAACTGTGCTACCAAATGAATAAAAAATAAAGATTTGTTTTCCCATGTGGGGAGGGGGGTGTCATATGAAGATTTGGAGCCATTTTTATTTCAACCTATGTTGCTGTGTAATGCCTTGTAACATTTATATTCTTCAGCAAAACCCGTACAATATATACATATTTTGAATCACAGAAGATGTATCCTTACAATGGTTGTAAATTGATCAATGTAATTAGTATATGAAAATAATCACCCATGTGTCCTTTCATTATAAGACTCAAATCCTCAACAGACCCTGACAAAGTCAATGAAGCAGTGCATCAACATCATCTGATATCTCACATGGACTCCTGTTCATGAGTAGACGCTTCTGAATCTGCTGCTTCATCTGTGTCTGCTCTGGCTCATGCAGATTCTTTTTCCTTTCATAATCCACGAGTCTCTCACTAATCTTCAGTCCTTTTTCTTGATAACCAATTTGCTATTTTGTTGAGGTTAAGCATATGTTGTCATGCTGTGGTGAGATGAACAGTGGCGACGCTGCCCCGTGTCAAACTGAGTCACCGAAGACATTTTCTCCAAGAAGATTGGTCAAAGGGCAGTGCTTCATGCCTTCTGGAACTGGTGGTACACCATAGAGATTGCCTGCAATGAAGTCATTGAACTGGCTGGTGGTGACATCCATCAGTCACCTCATCATCTGTTGTAGGGCAGACTGAACATCTTGGCTAATATCTGCTTGACTGCCAGACAAATAAATGCTGTGTCATCACTCGGCTGGAAATTCTTATCACAGATGACTTGGTAGTTGGTCTGTTTGTAAGTGGAAGACCAGTGGGAGGTTTTGGTCGATTGCTTCTACCTGATGTAGCAAAACATTTCAGAAGTTGTAAGTATACATCATCTGAAAATAACCAAAAAAAGTAGATAAATGTGTTTATGATAACCTTAACCTGCAAAACTATAAAATAAATGACTCAGCAGTTTAAAAAACGAGTTGACATAGGTCACGTGACCTTATAAAACTTCAAATTTAAACAAAATAACACATCTAACAACTATAGATACTATATAATCTATTCCTGAAAGTATTCCCTTGTGAAAAATCAACAACAACTCTAACCGGCTGAGGTAATTTGAGAAACTGTATTCGAAAGGTGATCATCGATGCGACCAAGCTTCTTAATTTGACTAGGCATATGAAATGCTAAACATGACAATTCTCAATAATTATGCTCTGCAACACAAACAAATCACATTAAATCGATGTAAAATAGATTCAACTTACCCACATAACAGTTCTGAAGCCGATATATCAACTTTGTTACATTGGTCGGTGAATTGGATCAATTTTTTCCGCAAACATCAACATTCGCAGTAGCCATTTTGAAAGATGCGCGTCAACATACGGAGCTACACAAGCTTTGGGTTTTAACCTTGGGTTCGGTGGGAAATCATAGAATGAACTTGAAATTTTACAATAATAATGAAAAATACATAATTAAAATGTGTAGCAACTGGTGTAGTTTTGAACTTGAAAAACAAATACAGCTTTCATTGGGTTTTATTGAACTTTTGCCTCTACCCATTTCATACGAAACTAAAGAGGAGTCTTAGCTCTATCTAGTTAGCATACTATATTTAGCGTGTGGGGGTCTCACGTCGAACCCAAAGCAAAATAGAAGAGGTGGTGTCTGGCTGAAAACGTGCGCAAAGCGCTTGGTTGCTGAGTCTGGTCAAATTATAGTGCTTTGTTTAAATAAGTATCACCAATCAATCAAGTAACCTATGTTGATAAAAACAATAGACATAAAGACAAAGGCCACAAGTCTATTGTGGTGTATTTTTTTATTTGATACATGTCAAAATAACCAAGAACCAAGTTTAAAAGTAGGCCAGATCGGGATCACTCAAACTTGTCAAAGGTCTCTTAACAAGGGTTTGGAGTACCTACTAGTACCGAACGTGTTTACAGTGTTGCTGACTCACTAACTCAGTAACTGCAGTGTGAGTGTAGATCTAGTGTTCTAGACGTCTAGATCTAGATTGTAGACTAGTTTCCAAGACCAAGCAAGGTTGAAGGTGAGCTACGAACAAAATTTAGATCTATATCTAATAATCTATTCTTAATTAAACTTATTGTGACGTTAAAATAATATAAATATACTTAAAATCTTACCATTTGTTTTTGTGCCACAAATCTATTAATTTATTAGAATTGTACAATTAAACTACACAAGATGATGAAATACTGATCACGTAACAATTTGAACCATCGACACCAAAACGCCGAAAATACCAGAAAGTGTGTTCGCAAAGGTCAAGGCTATAATCTATACTATATAGGGCTACTATATAGCATCACATTTAAGTCAAAATCGAATGTAGCAGTATTGAACCCTACTTAATGTTCATAGTCATTTAAAGTGTCATGATAGTTCGATGACAGATCAATAAGCTGATTAAATTACCAATTCACATCATTGGTGCCGCTGCTTGGTTACGAACTGGTATTTTTCTTTGTTACGAAACTGACGGGATACGAAAGGTTTCTAGATGTTTCGTTACCAAACCATTCTGTGCCATACCATTTCGTAACCAGAAGTATACCACTTCTGAACCACAACATATCACTTCATAACAACAAGCATACCAATTCGTAACCAAGTGCATCGTATCCATTTTTTCAGTAATTAAATTATATAATGTACAGCATGCTCATCATCTGGGGGTAAAATGATAATATAAAGCACCCAGAGGGCTTTAACTTTAATATTTATTTGTGTCTAGGCCACATTTATATAGGTCTAATGCTACAGAATACAACATATACCTGTAGTATATTGCAATTTAACGGTGTTCAGAGTGTTAATTCATGCATACATTGAGATTATATATTTCAAAGTATTCACATAGATTTATTATTATAGAATAATGCTCAGGACATGCATGAAATAAATATATTAACAAAATAAAAATTGCAAAACTAAAACTAATTAAGGTTCTGACACCTATAATGACAGCTATATATAATATATGTGGTTATGCATTCCGATTTTCATGTAGAGGAAATATTCTCAATGGAATATCGAAAAGGAAATGTAGAATTGATCAATGGAATATTGCAACTGAAATTAAATGTAGAAATGAAAGTTCCATCAATTTAAAAGAATTGATTCCGAAAAGATGAGGATTTATTCATCACATTAAAGAATATAAGCAACTAATGTATATATACTTAAGTGAGCTCCGGTGGCCTAGTGGTTAAGCACCCGGCACTTGGTGCCAACGGTCGCAGGTTCGAACCCTGTAAGAGGTCGAAACTTTTCCAGGGATTAATTTCTCGGCTCACTACATCGTGGGTGGCTGACCACGTTAAATGGCGCTGCCGTCTCCACTGAATTATTTAAAATAAAGTGGGACGTTAAAAACCCCTGAGGACGTAAAAACACTCTGGCAGTGACCACCCTCAGGGTATTTCGGCTCCATCTTTCCGTACTGCTCCCCTGTGAGTGGTGGGGGAGGGGGTTTCTCAAACACTCCAACATAGAGGCTGTGCTGATTAAGCGACAGCCTGGGGATTCTCCCCGAACAAAAACCAACAAAACCAACCCTCAGCACTGTCAGTGTTGTTGTCCGGTAGACCCCACATGGTCACCTGGTCCAATCACCGCTGACTTGACTGAGTCAAGAAGAATCCCTCACTAAAAACTTCTCCCACACATCCAAACCCCTATATAAAGGGGGATTCGCCCCCAGCATAATCAGCGTGTTGTCCAATGGAGACCCACATGTCCCTTGATACAATCTCCGATGACTTAGCTGTACCATGACAAACATTCACTAACATAGTGAATTACAAAAGAGCAGCGTTTGCTGAAGTCCACACTGGTCATTCTGGACGGAATATTACCATCTCCTACATCTCAAAGGCGTATGTGTGGCGAAACATAAAGAAAGAAGTATCGCCCCTGATTGAATATTGTTCTGAATGTCGCAAAACAACGAAGCTGAAAACACAAGCTCCTGAATTTCAGAACATCAAGAAAACTCGTCCATTGCAGAAAGTCGGCATAGATTTGGTCGGCAAGTTTAACCCGATGTATGTGACGTGTTTGTTTTCAAAATGGGTGGAACTGTATCTTCTACTTAACAAATCTTGTCCTGAGGTCGCACAAAAGCTGCACAGTTTCAGCATGCGTCATGGCGCCCCTGAATCTTTCATATTGGACCAGGACCATGAGTTCGTCAATGAAGTTAATACTGCTCTGTTTGGCGTCTTTGAGGTGCGCTACATGGACACTACCGCGTATCATCCCCAGACAAATGGCCAAGCAGAATCAACAAACAAGGTCGCAAAAGATCGCTTTCGTAAACTAACAAATGACCAGCAAAACGACTAGAATCAACACCCTGATGCAGTTCAACATTCCATAAACTTCAGAGTTTGTTCAGGTACAAACCTGAGTCCTTACTTCATTCTCCACTGATTTGAACACAGAATGGTGCATCAAATGGGAACACCCGACGATGAAGTTCCGTACTCAGAAGATGATATTCCAGTGATGTAGAAAAGATAGCCAGAAAACACCTGGTGGCAAGATCGGGTGACCTCCAACTTCTTTCGCACATCAATCAACCGGTGAACTATGATTCCCATCCGTTTGACTCCACAATTGGTTGGCCACACACTTTTGAACGGCCGGAACGGGCGATCACAAATTCTTCCTAACACCAATCAATTCGACAACCAGCCATGACTTTACAGCTAATTGACATTATTTATTGTCCCGTTATATTGATGGTTAATTAACTTTGATCTACAATGGGTCGATGGAATGAGAGGGTTGCAATGGCTCAGTTGCCAGTTCAGGTAGTTTTCCAACTGTTCGCATGGTGCAGCACCGTCTTTGCAATATCCTGTCAGGATGGCCAACGAGAGACTTTAAAAACAATTAACATACAAATCCTACTATTTAGATCTAGTACGGAATATATAGGCATATATCTACCTTTTTAATCACCAGATTAGCTCCACACATATGGAAAAACATGAGTCTGAAAACCGGAGTTTTACTAAGATAGTAAGAATATCCCCGCGGCCCTGTGTATAATCGAAAGTATATACGGGAAATCCGGGAGATGGCGGAAAACTGTGTTTGTTTACAATTATGAATTTCCTATTAACATTAATGACATGTACTTAAAACGAAAAGGAAGTACATTTTCTATTAGATTAAATGATATTCCACCCCAAAACAAAAGTCAATCGCAATGAAATTTTGATAATTGCTAGTAACTGCATGGCTGATTAATTATTACAATTAAGGCGTTTTCTGTGTTGTTGATCCATCAGGCTGTCAAACCCCGGGCCACTTAGGGGCGGGGGGTATGTCTGAGGGAGTTTAGCAAGTGGTCGTATAAAATATATATTCAGACATAATTTGCATTTGTACTGGTATGTTTCCCTGCTGCATGGTTAAAACATAGAGTCTAGACAGTGAATTGATTATACCCACAAGTGGATGCATGTCTGCCAACGCCATTTATCACGACTCGTCGCAGCGAATAACGACCGGTCCGAGTCACTTACTTAGAATGATAAAATCCATATCGTATCTTGTTTACATGCGTTTCTAACTTATTTACCTTTTCGATGTTTTAATATGTTACTGGTACAATGTAATGCGTGTCAGATTGATCTATCGGTTTCTGAAAAGTGGTGTGTTAGTTTCTACATGTAGGTATCAGTGTCTGGGTATATCTGGGAGGTGGTGCGCCAGAGATTGATCTTCCCGGAAGTCGGGACACTCTGTCACAGTCTGTGTATAGCACTTGTATGGTTACGAAATGGTATCTCGTGGGTGACTGACCACGTTAAATGCCGCTGCCGTATCCGCTGAATAATTTGAAAAAGGGGGGACGTTAAGAATAAGATAGCCTCACGTAATTAATACACTCTGGCAGTGACCATCCTCGGGGTATTTCTGCTCGATCTTTCCGTACTGCTCCCCTGTCATGCAGTATAGCGGGTCTTGTAGTAGATCGTGAAACGAAAGAAAATCAATCATAAGTACAGGGAAAATTATTTATACCCCTTTATTTATTAATTATATAATATTTCTCAATTCAAACATGACTTAGTTCATAATTCTAAGCTGAATATTGTGACATTTTCTGGCAGGAGACGCATTATATATACGCCACGGAAACCGGAAATGTGCATTAGGTCAACCCGAACTTTATAACATTATTTATAGTATAACTTGGTCATATACTGGTATCTCTTCATTTACGAAACGTCATGATACGAAAGAGTTTGGTTACGAAACAACTTAATACCGATCCGAAAATAATATTTACGGACGTAACTAGGGAGAGGAAATAAGCATGTTACGGAATAGCCTATTCTAGGTCGAACCTGGGAAATTCCAATGATTCTAGTCACCAAAGCCGTTTCCAAGAAATATGCCATATACTGATTCAGTAAGTATAAGCTATTTAGATACTGGGAGCTATATCACATAAATAATCTTTGTATTTAATCATTTAATTAAGGTTATCGTCCATAATAATTGTCTTGCAACTTTCGCTCCAAAATATATAGAATATAGCTCGATCTGCCTCTCAGTATCAGGACTAGCCGACTACAATCAATGAATCATGACAATGTGAATGTCAGTGGAAATACGTGTTTTCTTGTGCTATCCTGGTAATATAACGTATCTATGTAATTTAAGGTTATTATACGTATTTACATTAGTGTACAAAACAAATCAAATAATCTAGATATAGATCTAGTATTATAGATCTATATATTTTTTCCTGCTTGAGGCAAATTGAGCATTACCCATTTCCAGTCACTTAAATTGTTATTAAAAAGATGTTTATTACTGGCGCTATAAACACCATATTTTCCACAAATATACTATACCTCCTGACCTATGACATCAGACATGTCTGTGGAAAAATCATACAGTACACTATTAGTAATAGTACTCAGCAATAGTTCAGCAATATTCAGCAGTATTGCAGAGATCCATAGTTCTTTATTATCACTTATGATGTTATGTACATACATTTAAGTGTAATCATTTGCCAATATTAAATATTAATCTATATGTGAAATTAAAAGGTAGTCAGGGGTGCAGCCACTTTACATGCATCACAAACATATACCATGACTTGGAGTGAAATACACACTCCTCTAACTTATCCCTGATTGACTATAACAGCATATTGTTGACAAACAAACTGGTTTGGGTGTTTTCTGCTTAACATTGACAGAATGGATACTTGTGAAGTTGTTTTCATTGAGTTAGAATACTTCTGATTCAGCTTTTGGAAATTCCGGTTTGGTCAGGTTTTCCAGAAATTCTAGACCAATCAGAATGAGCAGCAGGACATACACAACAAAGCCTAGTCAAGTGTCTAGAACTAGTGTTGGACGAGGAAGAGGTGTAACTTCAGGCAGAGGACAGGGTGCAAGAAACATAAACACGCTTGGAGTTGGAAGAGGCAGGATAAACAGTATGGATGATGATGCAAACGGAAGTCAGAATCTAACAGGGCAACCTGCTGAAAACCAGGCAGTTGAACCAGAGAACAGAATGGAAAGGTGAGTTTTAATGGTTATTATGTATATATATATATATATATATATATATATATATATATATATACATACCACATTACAGTAAAGGATATTTAACTTTTAAGGCACATGCCTTGTGTTAATTTAGTCAGGAGTCACTTTGAATCAATCAATAGATGATTTTTTTTCCTTTCTTTAGGCAACATATAAAGGCATCAACTGGTACCTGTGATAAGTAATGGAACCAAAATTTTGGATCCTGATATTTAATTACCTGTACTTCGTCTGTCAAGACATGAGTTTCACGACAGAGCATTTTTATGTGAAATGGCATGAAATTCGCAACTGACAGTAAAATATTTCGAAAAAATTGCCAATGGCCACAATGTACCCATGCGTATATTTACGAGTACAAACCTAATTATACACCACCTTGCCTCAATCAGGCCAATCACAACCCTCAATTATTATGTGACTCCACCCACTAAATAAGTGATGACATTTTCATTAAAAAGCATATACTCAAAGAAATACCTTTCCAAAGACTTTTATTTGTGCACGTGCACCTATAAACATTCATTTATTGTTTCATATAGTTGCTACCTTCATCTGTAAAACATGCGCTATTTTTGCAGATGAACATCACTAATCCACACAAACACTGAGGTAATATGTATGTTTAAGCCAATAAATGATTAAACAATTACTGGGAACATTTATGAAATAATCAGTTGTATGTAATCTTAAAGGATGGTGTAAAATGAGGTGAATACATGGACTCCCTATTATCGCCTATCCCAATAGTGCCCATGTCTGGTATCTATAATACTGTAGACAGGTTGTGGACCACAATGACCATGTTATAATGGGGTCTGACTGTATATATGTTGATGGAGAAGTATAATTCCAAATGTAAATCTTGTTTGGTTTCATAAAACACACCTTTACATACTTACAAGAGACTGTTGGTCTGCAAGACATTAGTCTGTCCTTCATTACTTACCTTGAATAGGATATTATTTATAAGTTAGTCCTCAAACAACACATAAAACTGATAGCAACTGAAGTGATATGATTCAAATTGTTTTGATCAAGAGTAAATCTACTGCAAAACTGAAATTATGAGAAATATGTTTAATAAGAGAACTGTTGACAATTGGAATCACAGATGGGGAAAATCCACATTCAATTTCATTTGGTCAATTCCACATAAAATTTATTAATTCCAATTCCATTTTTTACCTATTCTTTTTTTTGCCTGCTACTTTTTACCATGAGTTGGTACTCTGAGTACATACTTGGAATACCTACTCTGAAAGTTTATATTCCAAGTAGGATTGCCATGGAAAAACAAGTTAAATGGTAAATTCATTTGTGGATTTAATTTATTATAGCAAACTTTGATTCCAATTCCAAATTTATCAATTCCAATTCCTTTTTTTTTAAATTAGCAATTCCAATTTTGGAATTGAATTAACCCCATATATGATTGAAATAGTCTTCCATAGGTTTATCTGGTGACTTTTAAGCTATTTCAAGACAAAATATGGCCATTTTTGGATATAAGAGTGATATAAAACTCCATTGATGTAAACACATTAATTATAAAATTTATATATATATATATTATAACTTAATTGTTAAAATGCATTTTATAGAGATATTTCTGTATTTTATTGGCTTGTAAATGTGAAATATTTCATGCCCTGTTTATGTGCCCCGAGTGAAAAGTTAGGGTTCACACTTTCATATCTAACATTTTTTTCCAGTGTATCAATCCATACATATTTTTATTATTTAATTGATGTGCAATACAATCCTGTACTCATCAAGCCGCGATAACACAGTTAGTTAGAGCATAGGACTCGTAGCTGAATATTCACAGGTTTGAGGCTCTGTGAGCTGCAATGCTGTCATGTGGCGACTGGTTCACTCATCCATAAAAATGAGTACCTGAAAGGATGAGATGGTTAGGTGTTTGAGTAACGCTTTGTGCCTATAATGGCAGCATACATTGTATGCTCCCTTGGAAGTTGAGATATGTGCTGTGTGGAAACAGGTCTGAGTCAAGGATAATAATATTGTAAAGCACCTAATAGAGCAACTTCTAGCTGAATAGGGCACTATATAAATGTCATGTATTATTATATTATTGTAGGCAGTTTGTCACAAAGAGAGAATATTATATAACAATGCATTTGTATAGTCCAGTTAAGACTTTTTTTTCAAAACTGATCCTAATTGATTTAATTTAACTCAAAAATTCACTGAAAATCAGGTCCCAAATACCTTCAGAATTGAAGTGGCCAGCAGGGCTAGTAGCTTAAAAATAAAGGTGGCCTTTCCAAAAGGGCCCTTCTATATTTGTTTTGTTTTTTGGGGCTGGCATGATACATTTATCTACAAATAACAACGGAATGTATGTCCTGTTGTGATGGCATTACATTTCAGTGCATGTACAAGAGGATGGAGCCCAATATGTATATCCTATATTATGTATCTGTTGCCAAATAAATGTTTGTATTTGTATGTACCTCAACATTAATCTCGCTATGAAGACACCAAGATCATGTTAGATAAATTCTTTATTTACTTCAGGCATTACATTGCCAGAAATTAGTAGAGTTTAATTGACAGCAGATCAGTTAACTTCTGCTCAGTGAGTTGTGTTCTTAGATTGGTTTTAAGCCAAGAACATTGATGATGTTTTAGTGATCTTTATGTCATCTCGGAGTTTTTCTCTTTCAACTTCTCTTATGTGCTTACTAAACTCCTTTGCTGACTCCTCATTCATATATGTTTTGCCTAGTATAACACTCTTCTGTCTATCTAACTCACAAAGCCAAATAAAATCTGAGAAAGGGCGGTTTTTCATGGCTAGTGCGTAGCAGGTTCTAAACAGGTGTGATAATTTCTCTATATCATCCTTGCGCAAAATGGTTAACATTTTACAAGCCGGTTGTTTTTCTGGGGCCTCAATGGACTTGAAAATCTCTTTAGCAACAATATGTTTGTTTGAGGCTTCATGGATCTTTATGCTCTCCAGCTTAAATGACTGGCATCCCGACACAAAAGCTCTTCATCTATTATCCCCAGCCATGGGTGGCTAACTTTCCAATTTGGGTTAAACGCCCATTTCCGTTTACTGATCTCATATAACCATTATATCTTCAGCTTCTCCTCAGAAGTCTTCATTTTCTTGCTGGGTGGTGTTGATACACCCTCAAAATAATGCCACATTTTATCAATTATTATGTTTATGTTGTCGATATGATCTTGGCACGTGTCAATCAAAATGACGCCGATATAGGCATGCTCGATTGTGACTGAAGAAACGTTTCTGGGAAATTACAAATCCTTTCTATCTGACATTGTTTTCTCCGTGACTTTTGCAAACAACTCTCTGCTGCCACTAAATATTTTCCAACATAATTACTTTTCACTTTCCAGATAACCTTATCCAGCATGCCCAATGCTTATGCCAGTGTGAAACTATGGTAAAACTGATATCCTTATTCTTGCCAATTTTAGCTAAGAGACTCTGATTTGGGACCATGGAAAATGCGCTTATCAAGGAAATCTGCCATCCAGAACTAACTATAAACACTTCTCTTTTATTATATTTAGTGATAGAATTAGCAGCGTAGTTTTATTTCCTTTTTCATTCAATTGATGACAACACAAATATATGTAATTCCGTTTCCTATTCTTCAGAAGAGATGCTTACACCATGATTCGGCCAGATGAGAAGAAGCGTCAGCTTATAGCAGAAAGTAAGCATTGTCATTTTTAAATAAACATCTCATTTTATTAATGCCTCTGACTGTCTTATTTAAGTCATACAAGGTTACAATTTTCAGAAGCAAGAGAGGAAGAATTGATGTATCAGAGGCACAGAGAAGCGAAGCGAATTTCTCATGTTTCCTACATCGGATCTGTTGGTGGTGGACAGATTAGCCAAACGGAAGCTCGACAAGCGTTACAGCATAATCAGAACAAGAAGAAACTGGAAACATGGGTATGTCATGCAAGGAAAGAAAATATATATTCTATGCCGACTGTGGTACAGTGTAAAATATTGTGCATCTCTGCTAGAGTGTGGATCGCCACATTATGGGTTTAGTTATGTTATAATAATAAGGCCAGTTTTTTTAATACCGTAGGTCCTGGCCATTAAGCCGAGACTTTGTGTCAACATTTTGACCCTTATTTTGGGGGGTCAGCTCAATGGCCGGTGCTATTTCAGTGTCAAGAAATCCAGTCATTGGGAGATTTTCAGTGTGTTAGCAGCCGTCTAGATGCCAGTGATCTAGCCCTAGGTGTAGTGGGTCCTAGTCTAGATGATAGATCTAGATGCAAATGGACATCAATCATAATTTTGATTTTATCGTGCAGTCATGGAGTGAAAATAGAAGTGAAACAAGTTGATGATAATTATACATGGCTTTATAATGAAAATCAATATTTATATGTAGAATTATCTGATTTTTATAATTATGGATAAACGTTGTTTGACTAAGTAGCGCATTTCACGAAGGCAGCACTGGTAACAATACAACTCGTACCGAAGACATTTCATACCCAAGAGCATTGTATCTCATTCATTTGGCAGCATAGACATTAGGGTGCCCCCATATAATATTTTGTATGGGCATATTTATACTAATAATGGGATGATTACTGATTAATTAATTTATTTTCTATATAGAGTTATGGTTACTAACTGACCTCATATACCGGTAATTTAAAATTTACAATTACATTGTCTTGGTTATTGCTTTACTTTTGTGACCAAAATGTACCATCAAAGGTTCAGTTAGTCAGTAGTAGATCTAATTAACAATTTTTTTAATTACTTCTAAGTCACTGACTTTATATACGGTTCATTGAATGTTTAATCATGCTGTTAATTTAAGTTTGAGGTCCTACATGTGCACTAACAGTTGGCATAAACGATGGTTATAATTTGCCATGATCTATTGATGGGCTGGAAATACTACAGGGAAAAGTTCAGATTTTTAGGTCTGTGTGATCTGTGACAAAAAGGATTGTTCCATGTAGCGATTGATGTGAATCAGGCTGTTGAATCCAGAATTTTACCAATCTGGGTCGTAAACGTCTGGATTCAATCTTCTAATTCGAGTATCCAGGCAGGCTTTCCCAAAAAAAAGATGAGAGGGTATCCAAAACACATGGATAGTGCAGGCAGGGGGTAGTACCATTTAACAATGCCCCACTGCATGAGGCTGTTTAGTGCACGGGTCAAGGAAGACAAAATGGGGGACTTGTTGAATGACGCCTGAAGAAAGTTTTTTTGTGTGTATTATAACTGCAAGCAAAACCATTGTGCTAATACTTAATTATAGTTAGTATTTCAATTTGTTGTTGTTTCAAACCCTATTCATTATTTATTACACTTAATAGTTTTAAGCTGGAACTTAATATATCACTGAATAATTGCTTTGTGTTTACTTTGAAGCAATTTGCAACAATACACCACAAAAAACAATTAGCGACTGAAAGTGGTCATATAAAAATTCAAACTTTTGTCCATAGGTGTCAACAAAGTCTACACCATGTATATATATGTGTGGTCAATCCATTGAAGTATAAGGTAGTCGAAATTCCCCACTTCTCCCTTAAATTAATCAAGTTATTTTAGGTTAGCAGCTGCTGGGGAAAAAGTTTGAGTGCTAAACTTCCACATGTTTTTATTTATAAATTTATCATGAATGTTTTTAATGTTATGTTTGGGGGGGGGGGGTGCATCGTATAAGCAATACTTCAAGCATCTTCCTTTTCAACATTCTGTATGTGTTTGCTTTCATTAAAATGATGTATTTTGAATAGCAAAATAAACAATTTGAAGAAAGAAAAAAACAAGTTACCAGTTGTTGCAGGCGGGTTGGTGGGAAAATAATAATAAAAAGAATAAAAGTCAATTTTATTTCCCAGCTGCGAGTTTCAGCTGTGGGTCGGTCGATTTGTAAAACAGGTGTTTAAAAAACAATGGCCTAATAATAAAATAATAATATTTTATATAGTGTCTTAATTAACTTGAATTGTTTCAAGGCACTTTACCCAAACATAAGATAAAAAAGATGTTCTAGCTCACATAATGCAGAGAACATTATATATATATATATATATATATATATATATAAATGCTGGTTGATAGATATTATATGATGGTGGATTTTAAGAACCTTACAAAATAATTTAAAGTTTAATATGGTTACTATGGTTACTTTGCATTGTACTTGGACTATGAGTTTCCCAAACCCTGCACCACTGAGTTTGATTGTTTTAAAGCATATTGGTGCAATAGAAGTGTTATAATTATTATTCTTGTTATTAATTATTAAGCAACTTATTCCAGAGCTTGGAGAGACTCAGCATACAACTCTCTCAGTGATATATACCTTTGGATGAGATCGGTTAGATAAAGTGGTGTTTTATCAATCAGTAGTTTGAGTGTGTCAAACACGATATCGTTTAGTGATCTGAAAGGTACAGATAGCCAGTACAGGTGGAACAATACTGGTGTATCTTGTAGTTTGTGTGTGGTTATTGCTTTATTTGCATGCATTGTAGGCAGTTTGCCACACACATATACACAGAGAGAGAAAGCGAGAGAGAGAGAAAGAGGGGGATACTATATAACAATGCATTTCCATAGTCCAGTTAAGGAATTATTAGGAATTTGATATAAATTCAGGCACATCTCTTCACATATAGACTTATAAATAGCTGTGTGTTTCTTACTTCAAAATAACAGGTATTCTATATAGAATTTACTTGCTTTTCCATTGCTGGTTTATTGTCTAATATAAATCCAAGATTTCTCATTGAGATGGAAGACATGTTGCTGTTCATCCAAATAATTATATGCATAAATACCAGCTTTAGTTGAAGATGAACTATCATCCCATTTATCACATAACTCAGATTATCATCAACATAACAATAGTTTTTACTGTTTTTCCTTTTAATAATTTCACTAACTGGTTCAGGATACATACAGTAATTCCTTAGTCCTTATACTGATCCCTGTGATAGACCAAAATGAAGACACACATCTGGTGATGTTGTATCCATGACTGAAAGATATACAACTCGGGTTAAAGTAAGTTCTTTGATGCCAGAGGAACATTCAGAATACTTCAGTAGTATCAATTGATCAACTTGGGACCAGAAAAATATTTCTACACCACACTAGCCCCTGGCTAGTAACTTGGAACGCAACATAATCAGCCACAGGTATATCTTTATTCTTCAATGATTTAATGTTTAGAGAGCACACTGATATAGGCACATCAGGCTTCTGATGATAACGTAAATAGCATATAATATACAGGATATGTAAATTAATATTCCTTGGTAAATCTGTGGCTAGTTTAGGAGTAGGACACACAATAACTATAATATATTGATATATAAACTCAGAACACAATGCATCGGCAGTTGAGTTGATATTAAATGAACCCTTTGCCTGCTTACTGTTAATTAAAGAAATAATGTGCTGATGTTTAGATCAAGTCTATTGCCATATGGACTACCTGCAGTTAATTTAACACATTTAATATACGTAATTAAGTTCCTGCCAGCTGTGATGTCCATCTTGTGTGATGGTGTTCATGCCAAAGTGTTGTCACGGCTAACTTCCCACAAACTCTTTCCAATATATTACAGAAGAATACTATCTAAAGTAAAAAAAAAATAAAGCCAAAACTTCACATGGAAATGAACATGGATCAAACATTCTAGAGATTTTTGAAGCCAGACCTAAAATTCAGTTGGCTCAAAACAATATTCTTGGGGGAGAACATTTACGAACCCGTCATATAAAGATAGGATTAACTGGAAGTATGTGATATAATATTAATATGGCTTAATTTTAAATGACAAACTTTTGATGCATGTTTTAGGATTTTCTATGAAAATACTGAAGACATAACCCAAAATTATTAATTATCAACATCATTATTAAAAAAATGGCTTAGAATTGTATATTGTAGCAAGCTTTGTTTTGATATGATAAATAACCTTATTGGCTATAGATCAAAGAAAAAATCCAATGATTTGGAAGAACCAATCATTTTGGAAATGTAATTATCTAATGTTTACTTCTGTGATTCAAATACATAAATGACAACATATTTTTTTGGTCAGTCAAAAAATGTCCCACGTATAAACAAAATAAGACAATTATAATGATAGGAGCAGAATTTTACCTTGTTGGTGAACATTTAAAAATATTATTGTAAATCCTCTACATGGTCCTAGGGTAAAGAAGAAACGGAATATTTCCAGCTAACCCATGCAACCACACTGATCCATCTTAACCTACCAATTGTGTACAAAAGTGGCTGTAAAACATCAATCATCACACTGATCCATCTTAACCTACCGATTGTGTACAAAAGTGGCTGTAAAACATCAATCATCACACTGATCCATCTTGACCTACCAATTGTGTACAAAAGTGGCTGTAAAACATCAATCATCACACTGATCCATCTTGACCTACCAGTTTTGTACAAAAGTGGCTGTAAAACATCAATCATCACACTGATCCATCTTAAACTACCAATTGTGTACATAAGTGGCTGTAAAACATCAATCATCACACTGATCCATCTTAAACTACCAATTGTGTACATAAGTGGCTGTAAAACATCAATCATCACACTGATCCATCTTTAACCTACCAGTTGTGTACAAGAGTGGCTGTTAAACATCAATCATCACACTGATCCATCTTAACCTACCAATTGTGTACAAAAGTGGCTGTAAAACATCAATCATCACACTGATCCATCTTAACCTACTAATTGTGTAAAATAGTGGCTGTTAAACATCAATCATCACACTGATCCATCTTAACCTACCAATTGTGTACAAGAGTGGCTGTTAAACATCAATCATCACACTGATCCATCTTAACCTACCAATTGTGTACAAAAGTGGCTGTAAAACATCAATCATCACACTGATCCATCTGTAGATGTATGATATGATAACCTGTACTTATTGCAATTAACAGAGAAAAATATTCTTGGATTAACGAAACTCATTTTATTCATATTTCATACCATTTATTAAATTTGATTTTACATGGTATAAGGTATTCTAAGATGCTAATTTTCACTCACACAAGTACTGTAACCCTGATTGTCACTTGTCTAAGACTGGATCTAGACTTCATCTCTCTTTCTCATTATGAGGGATCATCCTATTGTCACACATACTGACTATGGAAGTGTGCAATTGTCATTTGTGGGATATGAAAAGGTAGATGGGCAGACGAAGACATAATATAATTTAAAGCATACATTTCACTGTATTCCAGAGAAATGTAAGATTTATTTTAATATGGTTCACTTTTTCTTTGGGGGGGGAACATCTACCTACAAATTTGCACATTTTATTATTTAAATTTAAACAATAATCAATAAATAGCAAATATGTTTGCATTGTTATCATGCTTGTTAAAAGTTAACAATTTATTTTGTTGAATTTAAGCCACAATCAGATACAATTCTGTGAATGTTTCCAGTAGTCTATGATTACTTTGCCATTGATTATTTGGTAAATGGACAAACCCCCACTCAGATAAAACCCTACTCAGATAAAACCCTACTCAGACAAAACCCCACTCAGACAAAACCCTACTCAGATAAAACCCTACTCAGATAAAACCCCACTCAGACAAAACCCTACTCAGATAAAACCCTACTCAGATAAAACCCTACTCAGATAAAACCCTACTCAGACGAAACCCCACTCAGACAAAACCCTACTCACTAAATGAGTTACTTGGACAAAATCCCACTTTAAAAAAATATTTTAAAATTATATTTGAAATAGTTTTAAAATCACATTTATAAGGACATTACAGCATACAATAAAATACATCTAACAGAAAATGTTACACAGATCACATGAATGTGTAAATACTAATGGGGCAATGTCAAAAGTTCCATCCATGCACCAGGAGTCAGAACTGACTAAGTGAAATTACCAATTATAAAAGAAGCCATCCATTGCTGCTGTAAGGGATAATGTGGATGTGATACCATTAGCAATTACATGAAGCCACCTACAACTAATGTCAGCAATAATCCTTTCATGACCAATTCATAATTACAATGGCTTCTTGATCTAAGGGATAATCATAGGTATTACAGTAAAACAGGACAAATAGTTATTGAAGTTCAAACAGATGATGATTGATGTTTTACGGCCACTTTTACGGTCAGTTCACTCAGTTTTTGTGTTGATGTTGTGATGATGATTTGTGTACATGGTAGGCTAAATGGGCCGAGCGACCTCCAAAAGGTAATGAAGTGAAGTCAAAGATGAAACAACCTTCAGATATGCCCATGCAGAGGTTCGAACACGGGTGGTAGTGATCTATGGTCCAACACGCTACCGTTAGACCATGGAGTTCAAACAGAAATAGATTAATTAATTAATTAATTAACAGCACCAAAGGCTTAATTAAACAACATTTATTAAATATGATTTTGTACCTCAAGAGTGGGTTTATGTCAAAAATGTGTATTAGTGAGTGTGGTTTTGTCTGAGTGGGATTTTGTCTGATGGATTTTGTCCTGCATCCGATTATTCCATGTTGAAATAAACCAGATTTTCATCATTGGTCTATCAACTATAACTATTTGTCAATGCATTCCTTAATTTATTTATTTATTTGCTGTATGTGTAGGAGAAAATACACAAACATAAAGGAACACAAAAATCTATGGAAAATGATGAAATTGAAAGGAAGAAACATGAAGCAAGGAGAAAGGTGAGTCTTATTTGAGTGCATGACTATATATATATATATTAGTGTTATTATGATCATTATATGATAATGTTATATCATTATATCATAATCTGATATAATGACACGTTTTATTTTTACATATTCACTTGTAAGTATTAGTGTGAAATTAATTTAGATATATTTTGAGATAAGTAATTGTCCATGATGTAAAGAATTAGGCTCGTAGAGAATGTAAAACGATATATGGTTTTGTTCATAACGTTGAAAGTTATTCCTCAGATTGTAAATACCAGTAAAGATCACACTGGGAAAAACTGTAAAGATCACACTGGGAAAAACTGTAAAGATCACACTGGGAAAAACTGTAAAGATCACACTGAGAAAAACTGTAAAGATCACACTGAGAAAAACTGTAAAGATCACACTGGGAAAAACTTACCAAAGTTGAAATACAAATTTTAAATATTGGGAAAAAGAAAATTATGGTGAAAATAAAAATTGGTTTTATTCCAAATTGTATTTAGTATTCAACTGATTGTCTCGTGAATAATATCACATGTAAAGGTAAACTACTGTAACAAGTATTATTTGATTATAAATAATCATCAACCTTGTCAACGATGAAGATACATTTAATGCACAATTGTTGCTATTGTTGCCTTTATTGTTCCCTGGTGAATGTTTGAGAGAATATCCTATTATATTTGAGAAAGTTCACTTAGATTATTCAGAACTGGAAATAACATTTCAGAAGTTTATAACTGATGGAAGACAGATTAAATGCTTTTGTCTCGATTATTAATTCATTAAGAATGGATGTATTTTGATATTGCTTTATGTATTAGTAAACATGTTCATTATATATAAATAAATAAATATATATATAGTCTCAAAAATAGTCTGATTGTCTCAAAAACTTTTGTTCTCATCATTGACTATGTTATTGTTATTTAGGCCGAACAGAATGAAAAAGCCGAGAAAGAACGTGAAGCTAGATTGAGAGAAGAGCAGAGAAGGTATGAAATATGTGATATGTTTTGGGTTAGTTGATAAGTCCTCTCTTATTTTTGTATCACAATTGTTTCTTCATTATGATATGATGTCATGTAAGTGAGTTGGTGTAGAATATCATGGGAAGGTTAAAACTTCATGGTTTATTCAAAATCTTGAAGATGATGATGATGATTAGACAATGATTAGGAGATTGACAAGCTGGTGTAGTGGATAATGATAAATTGATGTTTGTGATTGGCATTGTACCACTAATACAATAATAATAATATAGATATAAGAAATATACCAGCCATTCAAGGGTACTGTATAGTGATATATAGTTAGTTAGTTAGTTAGAGAATATAATCTCTCCTGACAAGTCGGTGACTCTGCCTCACCTGGATTACTCAGCTTTCTCGGGAACTCCTCATAGATGTGATGGAGTTTGTGTCTGTTTTGATTGTGTTTCCTGCTATTTTTGGTTTGTCTCGGATGTTTTGCCATGGATATTTACTGGAAGGCTATTGAAAAGATGTGGACCTCTAATTTGAAGGCTACCTTCTCTGATTGCCCTAATTTTACCAGATGTACACTATTTTCTATTTTATTTGGGAGACTTGGCACAGGCGACCCTGCCTTGTTGATGAGTATTATTTTATTCCAACATTTGGGGCAATTCCTTCTAGAATTTACCAGGTGTATATAATTCTGTATATTTCTATCCTCCTCTCTAGACCTATTTAGCCTACCATGTGCACAAAAGTGCCCATAAAACACCAATAATCATCAATGGTGTATAGACAGTGGATGTTTTTAAGTTGGTAGAAAACAGCTTGACATGCTGATGTGACACGTTCATACATATTAATATACTTGTCAAAAATACCTCCCCAGATTATTTTACTGACCCAAGAGGGTTGAAAAATAAGACTAGTGAACATGTAATATTGATATTTGTGGTGAAGTCAAGCAGATCATATTTATTATATTCTCATTTCATTTGAGAAAAGTTTGAGTCATCCAGAGCTGAATAATATAAATTAGAATATGATGATGACATATTGGCATTAATTTGGCAATTTTGACAAGACAGTGACATTTTAATTTCGTGAATTGTTGATCCAAAATTTTCAGAATCGTATGTTTTACTTTAAAATAGGAAATGATGGCATTGTTTTAATTTGGTGATTTTTTTCACTTAAAACTATCATCAATATTTGCCCATTTACAGTTTTGGAAATGTGATTCATCCTCTGGATCAATTTATGTATGTATGTGCATTATCAGCATTTGAGTGATATTTAATGCAATATCACTGCACAGTTATCAATTCATATATAGTGGGAATCCGTTAATCCAGACATCGTTTATCCGACAAATCCACCTTCCGACACACTATTGTCTGTGACGGATTTAACTCCATTACAAATGACTCTAATCCAGCAAACTCACATTCCACGTTCCGACTCTGACACTTCATTACGCCAACAGAATGTGACATTTCAATGTAAAATGCCTTTCATAATACAACAACACAAAAACTTTGGCAAATACTTCCACTGATTTAGTCATGCAAAACACACTGACATGTTGTCAGTAATGGTTAATCAACCCGCCCACCCATGACATTTGCTATATCATAACCAATTACAATCGTCCTTGACCATACACACCTACACACAATGCTTCAATTGCCATATTCATTCATGGTTTAAATTACAAACACAGATATGTGATCTTTTCAATAAGCAGATCATGAGTGAATCTGATAGACAAAGTGACATGTAGGAATATTTCTTTAAAATGTCTATTATTAATAAACATCAAAATTATCAATGGCTTCAATGCCATTCTGTATCATTTTTATAGTCATTTATTCTGTCATAATTGTTGAAATTAAATAAATACACCACAAGATTATAAGTGTCATTGTGGTTCCAATTTTTGTTACAATTACAACAGCATGTCTTTATAATCTAAAAATTGTGTAACACCGACTATATCACGGACTTGACATTCTGACATTCACTTTTATCCAACGTATTATCATGTGACAAACCTGGTTGGAATAGTGGATTATCTCTATAATACTAACATGTGTAATCCATACTTAATGGAGTACTGATAAAAGGTGCTGAACATTAGTGAGAGAAATGGCTTTTATGCTACCAAGATAGCACAGCCATCAAATGCACATATAAACACATACAGACACACACACACACACACCAAGGCCAGAAAAGTATTTTTTCAATTCACTTGCCCCTGGGCAAGTAGATTGTAAATGCACTTGCCCAACAAATATTTTCACTTGCCCAACATATTTTCACCTGGTTCAAGATTATCATTCCTTTTTAAATCTGCTATATTTCACCTGCCTACATATAAACATGTATTTGCAATAAAAATTGACAAATAGTGAAGTGTTTTATAAGAAATACTTACTCAGTGAAGCCTAATGCTGCTTTGCTGAATTACCCGTAGCCATTTTCACTCTCACTATAACAATTAAATTTCAAATTACCAAGAACATATAGCCAATAAACTGCAATGAACACAGATTTTAATTGGTGGCACCATTCAAATAGGTGGTGTGTTATCTTAAGTCGTGATTCCATATATGTGTTATGTGAATCCAAAAAAAAATGGAAAACATATAAACGTACAAGCATGATTCCATATTTTTGACTGTGTATGCGATTAACAAATGCAAAAAAAGGATCGCTCCATGTAGCAGTTGATGCGAATGCAAATCAGACAATTGAATCCATATTTTTATGACCTGGGTCATAAAATTCTGGATTCAACCATCCGATTTCAGTGTCCAGGCAGGCTTTTCCAAGAAAAATAGGTGAGAGGGGTGTCCAAAATACATAAATACTGCAATGTTGCATATGCATTGGGATTCACATGCTGCTTAAATGGAATCTCGGCTTTAGGCATAGCTGGCATTCACAGGCAGCTTTGCATTGGGCATTATAAGTATAGGTACACAGCAGGAAAAACGATTTGATAAAATTGGCTCGCTCATCAGGCATGCACAAACACATATTTGGCAAATTTTCATCTGAAAAGGGCACTTGCCCGAACGGGCAAGTGATCGGTGATCAGCGCTAGCCCGGCTTGAAAATATACTTGCCCCGACACACACGCACACACACATGCTTGTGGACTGGTTTGCTAATGGCATCATTATTTTTATTATCATTTCCATAACTGTTTTGTGAGTTAGGTCTCTTTTACATTCTTGAAATTATAATACAATGTAGTATGTTTATCTTTGACTTTTCCATGGTCAGAGTCACAATGAGAGATTTGATTGTGTACTGAACAAGATTGAATGTATGATAATATAAAATATATTATTAGGAAACATTATGTTTACTATTCACACCTTCATTTTGGACATTTGTTTTAAATTTCAGTCAGAATGAAAGATTTTTTAATAAGTTGAAGCAGGAAGCAAGAAGAAAGAAGCATCCGACATCGTTTCAAGACAATGATTGTAAGTAGTCTGATAAATTGATAGAAAGCCATTTAACTAATACTTGTAATGGCAGCCAATTTGTACTTATTGACTCTCATATATCATCAAACTTGCCAGATAGATGAGGGTACCCCAGGGTTCCATCTTTTGGCCACTCCTTTTCCTTATGTGGGCTAAGTATGTCTCACAGCAACATAAAATAAGTGAATTGATTTATCTATTTTATGTGTTTTTTTAAAGCAGTAGATACTATGTTTCCTGAAAACCAATGTCATCAATATTGCAGGGAAAATTTTAGATTTTTTGCTCAACTTAATGGATAATACTACCATAAATGTTGATATTTTAGGCCTAAAATACGACTTCGGTAGTTACAAGATGATGCATAAAGTTAATCTGTTAACTTCTAACTTTTAAATATAAATTTTATCTATATAAAGGCAGTTGACAAAATGGGTCCGAGTGGATATTTTTGTGGAAATTCAACATGTTGTAAAATATTGTAGAACACCAATTGTTATTACTTGAAATCAAGGTTTTCTTGTGTGTAGAAATTGTTTTGTGCTTGAATGCTTGTGTGTAGCTTAACATGAGAACAAAGATCAACTTGTTCTTCTTGAGATGTTTTTTTGCAAGGGTACTCCTTCGATGTGTTATACTAGAAGCTTTGGACTTGGTTGCATTCATTTCCAGGTACTTGTTCTTTTCAGAGTTTTCTTTGCCCCTTCTTCACCTGGTAGTAGATGTGCTTACTTTATGATAAGTAAGTCCTCCTCATAGCACTTTGGAAGAATGACCATAGTAGGATGTTATGTGTTTGTTGCTCCAAGAAGCTTTAACAGTCTTTACCTTTGACTTGATGGTTTTCACTTTATACCTTAGCATTCGTATTCAGCTCATTTTCATGGTATCAGTGATGTGCTTCTTGCCAACTTATGAACAATTTCTGGATAAGTTCGTGGGAATTTGTTGGTTTCGCCTTTAAAAAACTTGCCTGAACCTTGCGATATATAATGGCACAACTGGATGATCTTTTTTGCATGACTGTGCATGGAACTCTGGTCTTGGGCTATCACTGCAGGTGAACTCTGGTTTGGGGATGCATGACTCATTTTATGGCTTGTGGCTCTTTGTGACAGCAGATTTATTCTGTTTGTTGCATTTTGCTCTACTGTTTCTATAATGCACTTTCCAGGATTCTCTTTTCTCAGCATCATTCATCTCACACATTATTTTCTGTGGAGGTCCAGCATGATCAGAATGTGTCTCACACATATTCCATTGCTTTCATGATCTTCATTGTCACTTTTGTTCTGTCCAGACTGTTTGCTTGGCCTTGATGTCCCCACCTGAATATTTTTATAATGGGTCTTTTTCACTTTGCTTCTTTTGGTCCTCGTACTTTCAATTTTTATTTATATTTTGTAGACCTGCTCAGATCAATTTTTTTGGTTATCGTTCAATTACTGAGGAGTCTCCACAGTTCTGTTTGTAATCGCTGTAAATCGCACAAGTTCAATGCAACTTTAGATTGGATGGACACTATGAGTGTGTCAGACATTGTTGTGTCCTTTTAATTCATACATACAATATTATTGTTATCAAATATCAATAGAACCTTGCATGAAGTTCTATCACACTAATTTGTCTAATCTACAAGCACATGTAATAACATGCATTTAAAAACAATCACCAGAAAGCACAAACTGATGAGCACAATAATTAATTGTTAGTCACTGCCTATGTAATTCAACCAAACCTGAAATGTGAAGAAACAAGGAAATGGTTTATGGTGCATGCAATGAAAGCATTCCTCCCCCAAAAGCTCAAACATTATTGACAATAAAGCAATCAGAAAATGTCCAAAACAATGTCAACTTTGACATATTAATTAATACACCAGTTTCAGGCGTAGCTAAAAATATCATTTAAGTGAGTTAATTATGTGTATAATTCCTAGAATCAAAGCCATATATTCCAGCTTAAACGTTTCCTTAAAAACATTCATTTTTAGTTCCAAATTCCACAATTTAACTAATACGCACCCATATTACCAACAAGAAACATTAATATTCTTTGTTTTCATCTAGTAGCTGTGTTTAAACTTATTGAAAGCACAAGAATTTCATGAAAACAACCCTCAAGTGATACCAATTTAAATATATAACTTATAAGTTCTCCGAAAAACAATTATTGGTAAATATTAGTGATCACTCATTATATGTGTTGGAGTGGACATCATGTTGACAGCTGTATTTATTGTTCATTCAAGCTACACATCTGATTCATAGCATTCATTTTTATCACATGGATTTAGTAACCAGTTGTCATATATAATGGCCACAAACCTTTATAATTAATTGGGTTTGCTGAAAAATAACAGGATATGGTTAATTGTGTCAAAGTGGACATCATTGGACAGAATGGGCTTTGCCATGTTCCAGCTCTTTTTGCAAGATATACTTATTATATTTGATATTTTATCATTTAGCCTGACCAAATATCTTTTTAATAAAAACAAATTAATTGTTTTCATTAATTAGTAGCCTTTTGGGTCAGTGTATCAGAGTAGACATTTTGGATGGAAAATATCATCAAATCATTGAAGATCTGCCGTAACCACAATTATCAAATAAACATCAATATATTTCACAGTCAGTTAATGGAGACTATCAGCTTTTTAATAGTGCATATATTATATATAACTTCAATGTAGGATCACATAAATGTTAAAAATATGATAAGGTAATTTGAGACTGAGAATTGTAGCAGAATACAATTTTGATATATGGTTTTCAAACTTTCCTGTTGGTTGTCTCAACAGTTTTCTTTGGGAAAATGTGAAGGAGACAAATTTTCAGTTACTATTTATAATACCAGGATCAATACAAGACAGTTTTCCTAAATGACATTTGAAATGGTACTATGGAAAATATTTTGTCCTTTACAGATACTACTACAGTATTTTTGATTCCGATATGGGAAGTCTATTTAATTAAGCAAATAAATCTTTGGGTACAATATTTAGTTGGTTATGTGTTAATAAATTATCTCTGAATGCAACTATAACTCAATAAATGGGGATACAACTGACAACTAAAACTAGTAATCGTTACCTTCACTGTCTAACGAATAACGGTCAATGGCTACAAGTTCTATGCTCTAACTAACTACGCTATCACGACGATCGACAATCATAACGTTTTATTGAATTTGCGGGTAGCAGGAAGACAAACCTTTAAGGGTTTTGCTGTTCCTCGTGTTTCCTCTATTATGTAAGCAATATATATAATAGTTTGTGTCGTTCACGTGGGAATGGGAAATAAATATTCATATTTGTAGTTATTGTAAGATATTGTCACTAATTCATTTGGGAATATGGCCCATCCTTTTTTCCAAATTTATCTTACAATATCAGGTGGCAACTGTGTAACTGATCATTCACCAGATGGCGCCATTAGCAGTGGGAGTGATGTACAGGAATCTTTAACCACCTTGATAACCATGTTTCCAAGCTATCAACCAGAGATACTGTGTCGAATCCTGGATCAGTGTGATGGTGATTTGGAGAAAGCAATAAGTTTGTTGTCAGGATAAATTATAGGTATAATAAAAGATTCAATCATAAACCAATATTTTGGTAATCTTACCTTCTTTATGATTTTATGTATAAACCACTGACTATCTGCTGTTTCTTAATTCATATCTTGATAGATTAGGTATGCCATCATATTTAGTCTTCCATTAATACGATATGGATCTCTTCAAGAATGTGTAACCCACACTCAGATATGTGTTTTAATGAAGTGTTACTGAAGATATAATTTGTTCTTCTGATATCCATGAATAGTTCATATTAGCATATAATGTAGTTGGAGTACACTTGTTATATAAATATAATTTACTGAAATATTTACGTATTTATATGTATTGCAGTTAAAGCGTTATTGTCCTGATTCTTTGAAAATCATAAACACATTTAGTCTGTCAATATCCAAATTCTCCTGTGTGAAAGAAGTCCATGTTTACTACATAATAGAAAGAACCTCTTTTTGTGTGTGTTCATATTGCCCTGTTCATTTTTATTTAGTATTCAGTAATTGTCCAGTGTGTGAGATATCCATTCTTTTAATCAGTAAGATTACTGTTGCCAGTGTTATCTATTTAGCGAATGTGGTCAGATTCAGTAAGACATGTTATTTTTGATTATGGCAACCACAAGGTTTAATCATTGTTCATATAGCATTCGAGTACACCTTGATTAATTAGTAAATACCTGCTTCTCTCAGCACAGAAATGGATAAATATGTTCTCAGTGGAGTCAAAACTTCATATGCTTCGTATTAAAAAACTCATTTTGTGTGTGTATGGGCAGTGATGGAATCTGTTTACCTACACTGTACTAATTTAAATGCCACAGATTGACCCTAGTGTGTACACGTTTTGAACATTCTATGTCAATTGCAGCATTCATGAAGCATGGCCATTTGGTGGAAGTAAACTATCACTAGTCATTTACTGAATTGAAATCATGTACATTCTATAATAACCTCTATAATAACCTCATTATATACTGGTAATTATAGCCCTAAATTTCACTGTTTCCTATCATTTTGTCACCAACATCCTGCCCCACACTATGTAAATAAGTCAGTGTGCCCCCCTCCTCCAAATGGCAGCTAAGTCGAGGAACAGCCTCATTTTATTAATAATATTAATGGATCAAATATCACACAATCATATTTTGTAAACAAAACACTTATTTTTTTACATAGACATTAATGAAAGCAATATGGAAATATGGTAGATATAGCCAATGCTAAAATATATATATAATTTTGTCTCAAGCAGTTATTTTACACTCTGGGATATTAATTATCATTAAATGGAAAAAAATCATTTTTCATTTTACAAAATGCCTCTCAATATTTTGTTATGTATTATTTGATTTTCTGTCATCCATTTAATTTTTATGGGTAAAGGCTAGCATTTAACATTGTTTTAACATTGCATTATATTTTTATGTGTGTATGTGTGTGTGTGTGTGTGCATGTGCATGCATGCAAGTTAATAGTTCATTCAGTACATGATCACATAAGATATTCAGACAAAATATTTTGTTAAATTATGTTTGATGTTTATCTTAGATCAAGAGAGAAACTTGGTGAGTGATATAGGATATTTTTAACTGATTTTTAACATTAGTTTAGGATCAGTTAAAGCACAAACATGGTGTTGTTAAGTGATATTTGTTGTAAAGGTTGCTATATTTATTATGCATATAGTTGAATTCACTGTGTTTGGTTGTGTTTCTAATTTTAAATTTTGTTTTTGGTAGAATCAGGTAAACCATTCATAAGATGAAATTTGCCATTTATGGGATTGGCTTTAAATTATGTTCTGATCAATTCTTGTTTCATACAGTTTAGCAAAATGTGTTGTGTAATATATAAGACATTGTAGTCTAAATCATCCGTTAATTGTCATATTATCAACACCAGCACGTACTTAGTCCACTTTATTGTTTACGTAATACTAACACCTTGTTGGTGTTTTATAAAAGAAAACGTAACCTTTTATAGCATTTGATTCATTCCTGTAAGTTTTAACCAGGTATATAAAACTTCCAAATGTATAATAAATGTATAACATCTACTTATTTTTTAATTTTATGGCAGTAAATGTGAAAATTATTATGGACATTGCCTGCCATCACCAAGATCTGTGGATGATTTTATTGTGTGTTTTCATAAATGCTGAAGATATTTAATTAATGGCTTGTTTGTGACTTAATCATTCTTATTTGAGGGTTCTGTTCTGTTATTGATGTTAGAAGCATAAAGTTTGTATTTATCTTTTTGTTCTTCTGGATCACTTGTTATGTCAAAAATTAAGTAGACGATTCATGTTTCTTAAAACAAAATAATGTATTTTGATCACCTTTTTCAACTCGTACAATTTAAACTTTATTTAATTTGGTGTATAATCTTGTAACGACCACCATTCAGTAAATTCTAAAATGTCCACTACTGTTTACTTCATTTAGAATAATACCACATGCTGTCATCAACTTTGATATGTGGATAGTAGGTAACTATTTGATGTAAATGCATTAAATATACAAACATGTAAGTTAGAGCCATGTCTAATTATATGATTATTTATAAGCATAGGAAACAAAAGATCCAACAAAACAACTTATTAATATCATTCATACATATAAACACAATAAACAACAAATTAAATTACATATGAATTAAAACCATAATTAAACAAACGGATATAGCATTTATTAAAGCACATAAACTTACACATATTTCATGTCATTTACACTAATACAAAACAATGCATAGGTGCTTGTACCATTTTATTCCTAATATAATGTTATTATAAATGTCAAATGACCTTCTGTATGTGTTTTCTCTGCACATTAAACATAAATAATGTCCATATCAAGTTACACTACCTGTTTGGTTTTTCAAAGAGGTATATAGCATGTGTCGACCTGCTGTAATTACTAACTGATATCAACAGGTCAGTTGCTGAATCATTAATAAATTTGTCTTCTTTAGAGAAAGTTATCACAATTTCTCTGTATGCAAAAGAGTATATTATCAGCGTTTGATTAACTGAAAGTTTGTTATATTGATAGATATATCAATATAACAAACTTCAATTATTCAAACTCTGATATTATTATTACTAATCCAAGAATTAATATAACCTAAATAATCAGGCAATTTAATTAATATTTATAAATTTCTCCCTTAAAGCAAATCAATATATAAAACAAAGAATGTTTACAGTATATATATATATATATATATATATATATATATATATATATATATATCAATATGACAAACTTCAATTATTCAAACTCTGATATTATTAATACTATCATTATCTAAGATAGTGATAAGTTATATGAAACCACATTTGGGATTAAAGATTGTTGATTAGTTGATTTGTTTATACTCGCAACTTATCACACCTGGGACATGCGGCTAAGGTGTAACTCCTTCAGCAGACATCCTACAAACTACGGATTAAAGAATTGGTACATTTTAAATAATCGGTTGATATATTTGTCCAATAACATAACAGTCAATGATACTGAAGTGCATTGTTTGGAAAGGAGAAACCGCCTTTCTTATTTTTGGATGAATATATTTTCCCATCTTGCTATCCAAGAAACGGAACAAGGACCTCTTGTGGCTCTTTTGTATTCCGAGGTCTTGTTTTCATCATGAGAAGGTAATCCAAATACCTACTCTGAGTACCTACTTGGAATACCTACTCCATATAGTTTATATTCCAAGGAGGATTGTCATGGAAGAAATATTTCTTAATTAAAAAATTAAATGGTAAATTAATTTGTGGATTCAATTTCAAATTTATCAAATCCATTTTTTTAAATAAGCAATTCCAATTCCGGAATTGAATTGACTCCATTTAATGTAATTCTGATCTATAACATTATTATAGCCAAAGCACACTTACTATTCAAGAAACGGAACAAAGACCTCTTGTGGCCCTTTTTTTATTCCGAAGTCTTGTTTTTACCATACAGTTGATAAAATATAATTACTACATGATATACACAACCTGCAATTTATACAACATACCATTAGAAGCACTATACAAACACTATTGATAATTTATAAACGGCGTCACCATACATTAAAATAATATCGTTATTATTAATTATATAAAGTAATAAATATATACCAGATAATAAGATTTCATAACACTGAAAGGAAATTTCAGAAGGATATCCGTTCTAAGGAATATAGTCATTACTCCAATGGTTAGTGATTCAACCTAGATATATAGCCTACTCTAGAGGAATTAAATTAGCTCTCTACTAAGTCATGCATCAACACAACACTCCATGAGACAAAAACAACACTATCTGGAAATAAACTGCACATAAAAACAAGTTACCAGTATATCCAATGTATCAGTTGATTAGATACAAACTCCAGATGATCTAAAGATATCATTATATTAATAATGTGGAGATCCTGCCTAATCAGTTGATTATTTGTGGTATTATGTTATATTAGAGTACAGCGCGCGGTCTGCTATATCTGGCTTCTGTACTCGAGATTTCTGTTGTGGTTACCACATCCTTAGTCCATATCAGTCTGGCCTCTACCCAGTAGGCTATCCATACAGGGTGTCCCTAACAGAAGGTAAAGATCCTGCCGACATAACTCTCTGGATCACTGAGACACACAAGCCACTTCACCACGTCAAGAAATGGACTTTGAAGAACTGATTATGAACTGTCTATGATTTCAGGACACGACGCAGCCTCATCATTTCGAATAATAATACCGAGAAGATTCATTATAAAATCTTCTAAGAGCTTGAATCAGTCGGAGTTCCTTACATTTTGGGAGAAAGCATAATTAACCTGTTTAGTTGGGAAATAAATCTTTACTATGACAGCTGCATCCTGGTATGTCCTACACATCAAGCCTCTGCGCTGGGTAATAGTTCTGGCCCGCAACTTCCCCGCCGCGTATTAAAGAGGACCGCAACAGCCCTGCCCCGCAACACCGAAGCTCCGCACCGCAACGTAAAGTTACATACCAAGCCTGCGTCCGAATGTGAATCTACCTGGGCACCTTTCCATTAATTGCCTCATGTGTCCCGCCTCAGTGACCCTAATTAATAGAATCAAGTACTCTGTCTGGTACAAGATATCTTTGTATTAGGCCCACAACCGCCATGCCCCGCAAGATTTGTAATTATTTTCGCCCACCCCGCGGGTTGCGGCCTGCGCCGGGCGGTTTGGCCCGCGCGGAGGTATATTACACATGCCAATTACATTGGGAGCAAACGTTATCAGTCCCTTATACCATGTCTGGCTGAAAAGGTAATTAATAAATCAAATGCCAGTTTCTTTATAGACAGACAAAACGTAAATTAAACACTTTTAACCCCAGCGTTATACAATGTTAGTTTGACAATGCCAGCGCATGTCGGTATCCTGGAATAAACGAAAGATATAAATCCAGATTACGGGGCACTCAGAACCACACATGGGGTCAATTCCATTTGGTCAATTCCACATACAAAAATTCAATTCCGAATTTATCAATTCCAATCCAATTTAGTTTTTTACCTACTGCTTTTTACCATGAGCAGGTACTCCGAATAACGTGATGAAGTACCTACTCCTAATAGTTTATACTCCAAGTAGGATTGTCATAGAAGATTAAGGTTATAAGGATCCTATTAAATGCAGCAGCTAGTAATCAAATGCATACTAATGAGCATAGAAATGTGAGAATGTTAGGGGTAGAGTTGTGTGTTAAAAAGTTTAAAGTAATTCTGATCCATAGCATTATTACAGTCAAACCACATAGATATCCTGGTAATTATTTCGACTTAACACGTATCGAGTAGTTGAAACACAAGATCCTGTGAAGACGATGATGATTGATGTTTTATGGCCACGTTTGTGCACATGGTAGGCTAAATGGGCCGACCGACCTCCAAAGGTAATGAAGCGAAGTCAAAGATTAAACAACCTTCAGATATGACCACGCCGAAATTCGAACACAAGTGGTAGTGATATGTGCTCCAATACGCTACCTTTAGACCACGGACGCCGCACAAGATCCAGTACTTAACTCTCCCGCTATCCGACGTCAAATCATTTGGGAAATGTTCATTTAAGTTCACAGGAACACGAACCTGGAATGAAATACTGAGCAATATTAAAATTACTACCAGTCAATTACGTCACAAATATATAACCAAACTTTTATTTAACTTTCTAACATATCGGGAGACAAGCTCTTTTCTATTTGATTAATTATCAGGACAACTTTATGCTATAATTATAATTGTAATATTACACAATTTAATTATCTCATCTTTGAAGTAACTAATTATATATTGTTCGTTTATATATCTATGTTAGCGTGTATTTATTACTTAATCTTATGCTTTTAATCAATAGCCATACTTTTTCAAACGTGTTCTTTCCTGAAGGTAATCATGTGCCGTGTTGTTTTTATTGTGATTTGTTAATAGGATCACAATGGAAACAAGTTATTGCACATTTGTGTGCCTTTCTTATCCTTAAATGTATCTTGTCTCTATGTTATACCATGCATACACGGTGTACATGTATACCATGCATACATGTACATGTCGTGAATCAAATACATCAAAGATTTCATCAATATAATCCTGTCTTGATTGCTGCTGCTTCCGGCACAACTGATGTGATAGACGACCACGTGATATACATGTTTGTATACTAAATTCAAATGTCACAAGGTCACGACTTGCATCACAATATTTAAAGAGAGCTGCCATCTGGTGAGAGAAAACTAGAGGCGTTGATAGTATTGCTACTAACATAGATGTTTGTATACTTTCTACTATATATTAATTTGCTTTAGGAGAGCGATATGTGGTTTGGACATATTAATTCACCCCATTTAATAATATTTACCCTATTTTCATTGCATAAGCCTGGAAAATGTTGGCTATATATTCCGAACATTCAAATTAAAACATTAATTGCTAATATTTCAGTATCTGATGCCACAGTAGAGTTATTTCATTGACTTGACCCGGAATTTTCATATTTTACTTTAATATTCCTCTACGTAGTCATGACTTTGTAATCATTTAGACCCTTTTCATTATAATACAAGTTACAAGATTAAGGTTTTTTTGTGACTATATTTTTGATCGAAAGTAGTTGATATTATTATGTATGTCGGAACAGCTATGGTGACATGATGGTGCGCTGCGCTGCAGACATCTAGGTCATGGTTTCAAATCGCGATGTTGTCACTTTTTGATTCTTTCATTTCTATTACGAATAGGTCCTTAGCTACATAATCCTATTAAGACTCTTTAAATCCACGAGGAACAGGGGAGGAAATATCCTATACCAGATAAGTGTGTGTGTGCGTGCGCGCGCGCGTGCGCGCGCGCGTGTGTGTGTCACGGGAAAATCATACTGAAGTTGAACCAAAATAAAACAATTTCATGTATTTGTTTACATGCCGGATGTGACAACAGAGAGTTTACTCTCTTTATGTGTTAGGTTCTGAGTATTAACAACTTCAATGAGTTGCTGTTATTATTATTATTGTTGTTGAGTTGATTTATTTATCATCGGCTCTGATCACAGCTCAGACACATGCCAACTCTCAAAGTATCCCCCCAATTTCAGCGCGCCTTACAAAACGCTGTTGAAAAAAAAATGAACACGGACAGAAGCTCACTCAATAATGAAGGTTAGGTTGTTTAAGTATAAATGTAGTCTAGAGTAAAGGTTTGATTTAATATATTTTGGTTTCAGTATTCAACTGAAAGGTGAAAGGTTATGTTGGCAATGTCGTTTTAAAGACGGCCGTAAAATGTGCGCTCGATTAAAAGCATTTCGGGTCTATTATATCAAATATATTTGATTATATTCCGATATCATCAATAACAAGAGCGTCTATGTGGCCTCTCTTCTTAAAGATGGCGCCGTTTTACCAAGGTAAGCAAGACACAACTGTCATAGAAATATGGGACGAAAATATGATATATTTATGTCTTTCTACGGAATATCACTGGCCACCACGTGACGTATAAATAACGTGAATGTAACACAATGGCGGGGTGGCCGAAACTTCTATATAAATAATGTAAAAATTAGCTCAACACTTAATGAGCAATATTAATTAAAGATGACATAAACTTGATTTATAAGATAAAGAAAACGGCAACGGCTTGCCATATATAGTTACTGAATGATCAATAGGCAAGAGACTAACATGAAAGTTGGTGGCTGTAAGTAGAGACACGTTGATTGATTGTTTGGTAGACTGGGATGTTTGTAAATGATATTGGTCAATATATAAGTAAATAAACGGAAAGTAATTTACCAAAATATTATATACAAATGGTTATTTTGTTTCATTTTCAAGCAGTACCTGAATTTAGCCAGTTAATTATCATGCAATTAACGGAAACAGTATATTTTCAGTGCAAAAAATTAAATGACAAGGAAATAATTCTTTCATTTAAACATTTCTGTCATCGCAAATGAAGGCAGCAACAGCAAATAAAGATATATTAGGGCATCCATCTCTCTCTCTCTGTGTTGGTGTGTGTGCGTGTGTGTTTGTGCGTGCGTGTTGGTCATTCAATCCCCGTCTCTTTCCTTCCCGCTAGTCTGTGTCTCGCATATGGGCTAATTAATTCAACATTGGCTCCATATGTTACGCGAAATTACGGTGTACCATGCATGTCACATCGAGTAATGTACGGTAATTAGGAACACCTCATAACGCAAGCAACAGATGTGTGTTCACCACGCCTAACACCAATGTTTACCAGAAGCGGAAAACGTGCTTTTTCCCAATATACACCCGTTCTGACATGCTTCATTCCGATTTCTCCGAGTCTGCGTCGCATTAGGTAAGATGAAATCGTCAATTATTGATACTCGAACAGAATTAGACAATGATTTAATGTGAAGAATGCTCACTCTTGAAAATGGCGTTTATTTATTTTTAGCCAACTTTTCTTTAAACTTTTTCATCCTTGCAGGATACCATAACACTTCTCAAATATGGCTGATCGATTTCAGGATACGACGAAAAATCACGTCCGAAACGAAAACGTCACCCTTCACGCTATCCAGAAGCCAGAATCAACGCCGATGGATCCGCAACGAGATGGTGAAATCGATCCCGACGAGGAATACCTAGACACCGAAGGTGGCGACTTGAAAGAAGACGATACTTCGGATCAAAGCACAAACTACGTCATGATGGTGGAAAATGTTACGGATTACAGCAACAGTGGCAGCGATAGTGACGACATTTGTACGACCACCAACTCTACGGATGATGTGGCGAAAAATATATATGACGTAGGCAATATGGCGGACGAAATGGCGAGGTTAACGCGTAATCTCTCCAATATGGCCGACGATTTGTCGAAGGATGTGCAATATTCTCATTATCCGAACCCTTCGAAAAAAGATTCGTTCGAGTCATCGGATGGCATTATCGGCAGATCTGGGCCAGATGACGACGTTAATGCGCAGGTATCGAGTAAGCGTAAAGTATGTCACGGAAAATATGACGTCAACAATCCGTGCGACACTCTGGGCGCGCTACCGAGTTTTCCTAATCAGGATAAGCGGATGGGAGGTAGATCTGGATGCTGCGCCGAACCCGACACGGACGTGGAACGTGCAGCCAACAACCGACTGAGCCGGACCAAGTGTAGTGTCCGCTTGTTGAAGAGACAGTACGGGCGATTGCGGAAGGAGCCCAGTGCGCAAGCTCGTGACTACGTCGGGTTCTTTTATATCCGGTCAGCCGCCCCAAAGATACGAGCCGAAGTTCGAACGTCGTTGACGGTGAGCAAATTGAAATCGGTGTTTGAGGGAAGGCAAGTGTTCGGTGTGAAGTCCGACAAGGTGACCAACTGGAATCCAGTAGCGAGAAATGGCGACGAAGGTGTTCCAAATATAGGAGCCTTGAAAGAACCAGCTCCAGTTTGATGTGCGAAGTGGTACACGTTTACTTCCAAATGATGTTTCATCTTGAATGCGGATCTATATGATGCACATTGTATTAAATGTCGTCTGTAGCCACCGAAGTAGAGGATTAAATGTTTTACTAACGGCTATTGAACTCACTATACTGGAAATCGACGAATTGGTGCTAATGTATTGACTATATATTTGCTTGATTAATTGTTAATGTCCCTTGCTTATTATTAGCAGAGGTAAACAAATATGAATTATCCTTTATACGTTATGCCTGTTTTGATCGCGGTACGCAATGACTTAGTATGGTTTAGTTTATGATTTTGGAACTTAATCACAATATTGTACGTTAATAGGATGATGGGAAATATAACAGGTCCATTACAATAATATGTGTTTAAATATAATAACAATTACTTTAGAAAGGAAGGAAAAGATGTAACGATATCATAAACAGCAAGAACTCTCCGATTGACGATAGATAGGTAATTATTTATACATTATATTGACTTACCAACCAAAATAATGTTTATAAAATAATTATAGAAAAAAACTTATACAGTAATCTAATAACATTATTTCGTATAACAATTGTTGTAATCTAGCACATCATAGATTAGCTGATATAGGGGTTCTAATCACGACGAAGGTGACCGTTTATTGTTACATCTTATTTTTATGGAGTGAAGATTTATTAATTAATGCTTCCTGCTTCACGACTTTAACATATTTAAAGTAAAGTTGAATTTAATCTCTTGGAAAGAGTTATTGAAATCCATGATTTAGATTAAATGATTCTTCAAGTTAATTATAATGAGAAAGCGTTATAACAATGGAAGTCATTATTCACCCGGCTGGCAGTTCCCCACCCGGCCAAGATTTTGAGGCCTATCTTGCCAAATTTAAGGCTAAGTTCACCAAAGATGACTGTCAAACCATTGTAGTTACTAATAAACGTTTAGGCACAGGACAGACACCATGTAAAGAAACGTTATTGGTTCCTCATTTTACGATGACCCGACTGGGTTTGCCGGTCACTAAGTGAAGATTTATGTTGTTGCCCACCCGGCAATGCTGGCTGAGCAAGAACTAAAATTAACGTTGTATACCCGTTTGACGAAACTTTTCTTCGGGATCTGGCTTCCGGATGAATAAGGCCGTTTTCTATCGTTCGGGACCCGACTGCCGGGTAAATAATACCGGACAGTTTTGTTCTCCCCATGACTGGATTTCTTGACACTGAAATAGCACCAGCCATTATCCCCAAATAAGGGTCAAAATGTGGACACAAAGTATATATATATATATATATATATATATATATATATATATATATATATAGTATAAACGGACATCAATCGTCATTATTATTTAAACTCATGCAGTCACACAGTTAAAATAGAAGTGAAATAAGTTGATGATAATTATACATGACTTTATAATGAAAATCAATATTTATATGTAGAATTATCTGATTTTTATAATTATGGATAAACGTTGTTGGACCAAAGACTATTTATAACAAGACGTGTTACTTCGCGTTTTAACATGGGACGCCATTTTGAATTCATGGAGCGCCAGGGCCCTAGTGACCGGAGGTAGATTGTCACAGACAGCTCCCTTCATTAGCTGGTTCATTCTGCGCCACTTTCGGCTGCAGTAACAGAAAAGGTACGCACAAATAAAGACATCTCCGAATGGAAATGAAAGCTAGTGTAAAAATTTGATATGATCTGGCTTAAAAAAACAACTTAATAAAGGATATTTAAAAAATAAGCATAACAATTTGAAGTAGACACGCCCCTATTTGACATGACTCATTCAGTAGGCCCAAGCAGGATCTATCTAGATCTATATTTGTTTCAGACAAAATCTGATTAAATTTGATTGAACAATATCAACCTATTAATCACAAAATGAGTATGTAAGATATACATAAGCTTACAGTTACATGTACTGGAGCCGTTGAAGATGTTATGGGCGGGAGGTATATTTTACTTTATTATTGTTAATAATATAATTGGACTTCTAAAATTACATTACTATAATCAGATAATTTTTCCCTAATTACAATAATTATAAGAAGTTGAGTATTTACATGATGACTTGCATCCATATTTATTTTTAAACGTAAGCAATTGGTACTTATTGATATATATGGACTTAATGATATATATGGACTTAAGGTATTAATAGATAGGAGACCTATACAGGAGATAGGGCCAGCTGTGATGATAATTAATATTTATAAATATTAATGGTGAAAATTGGTATTATAAAATTAATTAAATAAGAAACAAAGCATCAAACCCATGAAATTTTGTCAGCCCATTTCATATCTTAGTACAAAAAAAGGATTACCAGCACCTGAAGTAGTACTTGAATGTTCAGCTCATGTGCTTTAATTGGTATACTTCTCTTCATAACTTAAATGCATATCAAATCAAATTAACCCACTTGAAAAAAGGAAACATGTGTTTACACATTGTGTATGCACTTGGTTCAAGTCATTATTTTACAAGGTATTGTTCTGTTTCAGTCCTTGAAGTTCTATGATGATGAGATACCATGTAAACAAGCCAATCTCTTGGTTACAGGTGTACTGGTGTTATCTGTTACAGTAGTCAATGCATGTGTCTATTACACCTCTGGGTATATTCTGTCTAACTTTAAACAGTTCACTGATCTGGACTAAACGTCATATTTTTGTATTAGTGGTTGTTTAGAGCTGGAAGCAATTTGGGTTATTCTGTCCATTTGATAACAATTAAATGACTGATTGTAACTATAGATGAACCTGTGGCACAAGAGATTTGTTGCCGCTTATTGTATGAAAGTACTAATTTCTCTATCTCTAACACAAACATCAACATTGTTAATATTCCATATATATTCTTTGTTCTCAGCTGGTCAGGCCTATATTGCATGATCTATATTATTGAGGTGTAGACTTTAAATGAACTTATAATTTTCTAAGTTAATATATGATAAACGGACATGATGAATTGTGTTATGGTTGCGTTATATATCATTATATGTATATATCCAATTAAATAAAAATTTATGGAGTATGATAAACTGACATGATGAAAGTATGTTTGTATGCATTTACCTGATTTTAATTTTTTTAAAACTTGTGGAAATTACGCCTTCCACACACAAAGCTGTGAAATAACCTAAACCACGTTCAATTATTTTCTGATCAGCTGTCAAGTGATCACAAATTGTAGGCTATGAATTAATTAAGTGACTGGGCTGTGAAATCACTTAATTATTTGTTTACAGTTTCAGATCTTCGTTTCCTTCAATATCATGTGTGCACAATTAAAATGTGTATTAATAAAAGAGTATGCGATCATGTAACATATAGTACTAGTATTGGCAATTCATTTCAACCATACGCACACACGTACACGATCACTTGTGGACAACCAGAGAGCTTTTGTTTATCTGAGAAATACCTCCGGTTGCTGGAGGCGCCACTGGTTCAAAATTCAACATGGCGCGGCAAGAATAACGCCTCTCTATATTTAAGCTCTTTGGTTGGACTCGGTAGCAAGTGAGCTCCGGTGGCCTAGCGGTTAAGCACCCGGCACTTGGTGCCAATGGTCACAGGTTCGAACCCCGTAAGAGGTCGAAACTTTCCCAGGGATTAATTTCTCGGCTCACTACATCGTGGGTGGATGACCATGTTAAATGGCGCTGCCGTCTCCACTGAATTATTTAAAATGAAGGGGTTTAATATGTCTAATTATATCTAAGTCATTGACTTCATATGCGATTCATTGAATGTTTAATCACGACGTTAATTTAAGTTTAAGGTCCTACATATACGCTAACAGTTTGTGTAAATGATGGTTATAATTTGCCTTGATCTATTGACAGTATAAAAACACATTGGTACGAATAACGAATTATGAAAACAAAACCATTTCCTGCGTTCAAAATGTCACCAGGAAATAATGCAGGGGAAAGTTCAGGTTTTTAAGTTGGCTTAATGGACGGTACTACCATAAATCGTGATATTTTAGGTCTAAAAAACTACCTCGGCTTAATAGGCTTGACGTACGGTATATATATATATATATATATATATATCAGTATTTTTTTATTCTATGACAGACACAAAGTTTTGGGCTAGACCAATTTCAAATGCATTCCAAATGGAATTTAATAACAACAAACTTTCAACTAATCCTGTTTAGTTGTGTCAATTATAAATTATCCTACATTTTCCACCATCATTTAATATATCTAGTTATTTATCTAGTTATGTCAACTGACTGCTTTCTTTGCTGAATAACTGATCTGCTCAGATACGAAAAACATGAAACTATTATTATTAATTTGTTTGTTTTGTTACATTAACCCGCGGTATAGGTAAAGTATTTCTGCTCTATAATGAATACCTTTTCGAATGACATTATTAATCATGACGTATCTTCGATTTGTGAATAATTCGTATAGTCTCTGATTAGTATAGATGGGAGTGTTTAATGATGTGTGATGAGAAAACGTTAACTTTATTGAAAATATAAATCATTTACATAAATAAAAGTTTACACAAACAAAATACCAGACTTACATGTAAACAAACTTAGATAATCTATTTGTTTGTGGAAATCCCTTTATAGCTCTCTCTCTCTCTCTCTCTCTCTCTCTCTCTCTCTCTGGCTGATTAGCTTCAATTTAAATTATTCCCTATGTTATAATCTATATATCTTGTTAATTAGTTAGCTACGTGTCTGTCTCTCGCTTTCCGATTATCTCTTTTCTGTCTCTCTGTTTGTCCATCTCGCTTCATCGTCAACATTAAGGTCTCATCTCTGGCATAGAACGTCCCCAGATAACTATATTGTCAGTGAACTTAAATCTCATCACAAACAAAGTGACGACATGACATCGGATCATTCTCCTCATACGATCACCATCCTCCAGCCTTCCTCATCCTTGGTACCAATTGGTTATCACATACCTCATCATTGGTACCGAACCAATAATCAGCATAATGTGTTTTAGCTGGCTTATGTCCGAAAGTATTACGGTGTAATGCCTCACACAATCTGTAAATAGATAATAGGGAAGCGATAGTGGACTATCTCCCGCCATCAAACACAACAGTTACTGATACAGCAACAACAATATTGATAATAATAACAACAACAATGATAAGAATATTTTCCATCAAATAACAACAACAACAATAATAATGATCGTAGCTTAACTTTTCTTTATATATATATATATATATATATATTAAATTACGGTGCCTTAGAACGTTGACCCTAAGTATGTACAACATAAACATTATAAAGTATATATCAAATTATCTTTCCTATCACTAAGGTAATGACACTAAACAAATAACACTTGCTTATATAATAGACTACTCCTATGTCACGCTGACATTACACAGTTAGTGATTAATGAGTGGACACAGTTTAAAGATACGTCAGTAAAAACAGTTTTGTCCTCTTTTTAGTCTACCCTTAAGACACGCATAAAAGTCGGAACCTATTCATTACGTCTCATATCTGATCAATTATTTACAGTATTTCCTGGCAAATAAACAATTTTCTGGGAGATTATATTTCAGATTCAAAAAGGTAGGTGTTGTGTAGTGGACTTGTATTCTGGCAGCATTGTTAGCTTTTCCCAGATTTCTTATTTTCAACGGTAACATGTAAAAATGTTCCCATATGGAATTCTGCGGCCTTCCACCTTTATACACGACTAAAGGCTAGACGACAGATAATAATTATAGTATTGTTTCAATCTTTTCTATAATATAAGCCAACATGCAAGTATGTATCAATGTGATCGTGAGAAAATGTGACACTGCTTCAAATTAAATTCAGGCTGCCTTTATGTATATGTCAACATTGGATAGGGGGTTATTCTGAGACTAGTAGTTTATCTGTAGTATATACAAGTAGTAATTACCCACATACCAGAGAGTTAAGTAGTCAGTGAGGATCAACCAGACTGGATATTGAGTTATCATGCTGTGGATTAGTCTGTTAACTCAATTGCTGTTTATGTAATGATTATTGATATGTTACGGCCACTTTTGTGCACAAGGTAGGCGACCTCCAAAGATAATGAGGCGATGTCAAAGACGAAACAATCTTCAGATGTGCCCACGTCGAGATTCGAACACGGGTGGTAGTGATCTCTGGTCCAACACGCTACCGCTAGACCACGGAGGCGCCCAACTCTCTGTTTATGTAATACAGACATTTGTTTAAATTGAGTTTACCACAAGTCAGTGTAAAAAACTAAAAATAATTATATTTACATGAAATTAATAACCGTTAATTAACGGTTTTATAACGTCTGCTTGAAACACACATAGACAGAGATTTAAAATGGCAAAACCAATCCTAGTGCAGTATTCTAAAACATAGACCAGTCATCATGTCAAACGTCGTAGATAAATGTATATAAATGTTATAATAACGGTAAAATCTGCAAATTTATATTACAGTTTGCATTAGTAAATAATCATTATCGCTAAAATCTGCTAATTAGCAGCTGGTGTATGACTTCTCCATTAAATTGAGTTCAGCTTCATATATCAACTCATCAATATCGGCCGACTGTGCGGTATTGCTACTTATTGCGCATGCGCAGTGAACATCACCCAGTGCTCGGCAATTTCCCGTTTATCCATTAGATCCGGTGTAATTTGACTTTAGCACACGTTATTAAGCTATTTATTCGTTTTTCTCTGGAAACAATTATCACTTTACTCTGGATTAATGGGAGAATTGGAACATATCTATATACGCCAAAGGGAACATAGAAAATAACATGTTTAGTAAATAAGTATTGTCATGTGCAACCATATAATACTGCATTATAAAATGGGTGAATACATTGATGAATAATGATGAATGAATAATGAATTCGTTGTTTAGTTTGAGCGCTTCTCACACTTAGAATATGAGGGGTGGGGTGATACCAATAATCATAGAAAACGTGGGGGTAGTCCCTATACTGGAGTCTTAGAGCGCCATTCTCTAATCACTATACCATCACAGTAGTTCACTCTGGTCATTCCTGTATACCGGCTCATAAATGAGACGCAGAGTTTGATGGCCGCATGACTTCCTCATACCTACTTACAGGGGTGTCTCCGTGGTCTAACGGTAGCGTGTTGGATCATAGATCACTACCACCCGTGTTCAAATCTCGGCGTGAGTATATCTGAAGGTTGTTTCATCTTTGACTTTACTTCATTACCTTTGGATATCGTTCGGCCCATTTAGCCTGCCATGTGCACACAAGTGGCCGTAAAACATCAATCAACATCATCATACCTACCTACATGTGAACCACGGTAACATTTGAACTGTCTTGAATTTCCTCTTCCATTCGAAGTAGCCGTAATATCCCTTCTCATCGGCGGCCAACTTAATGAGAAATTGGGCCAAATCTTTCGGTGAATCGAAGTCTCTTACGTCGATAACTGAATGCGGAGGGGCATCCCTGCTATAGTTGCCGCCCCCTAGAACGACGGGAATGAGCTCGTATCCGAGTGGCAAGAACAGCTTTTCTGTGGCATAATCCCGACAGATGTTGTTCTCGAAAGAGAGATAAAACTTGTACGCGCGTTCCCAGCTTTTAAAGCACGAATTCCAACGCCATTTCGGACATCGGTGAGTACCACATGTTCCGTATATGTCGACATCGATGTATTTGGACAATTCCCTTACGTATGCCTCTCTTTTCGATGATGTGCTGCAATGGCCAACGGGCCACACCGCCATTTTTCTCTTGGAAGCGAGAGGAATTCGCGGTTTGTACACTAAGCTATTTTTCACGGGCAGCAGAACGGCATAGGGCACGTATAGATCCGCGTCGTGTCGGTAGCTGATGGTGATGTTAATCCGACCTTCGTACTTTCCCAGGAACGTAAACAATCCTCTATCTCCGGGGGGCTCGTGGTTGTGGTGAGCGTAATACTGATGCGAGTATCGAGTCCTTGGCCAATTTGGAGCATCGTTGTAATGGAACAGGACAACATCGGCCTCCTTCAGCCTAGATTGGTCGTTGGTGAACACGCAGTCGGTGTACGGGCAGAGTTCCGCCTTCGATAAGTGTCTGCCTATTTGAGACTTCGAATGGAACCATAACCTATCTCCGAACCACGTAGTCCACAGAAGGATGACCTTTGTCCTGTTTACAATCGCCTTTGTCTGCACGATAGACGGAATCTGATGTTGAAGAGAGCACACGAAGATACACAGCACCAAGGAAAAACAGCCAATGACAACGACATGTTTCAAGCGCTGACGACTTCCTAAGCGATTCGTATTCATAATAAGCGTTCTCAGCTTATCTGAGGTGTTTGTTGCATTGGAACAGCCCGCATAATGCCCATCATATTGATCGGTGCTTACATGGGAGACGAAGTCGGATATTCGCAATCATTGAACCAGAGAACGACTAGCTGAACAGTGTGCCATACAAATGTCCTGCGTATTTATTACTAGATGCGCATACACAGGTGACAACATGGCAACCACAAAAACCTGATTGGTATGGTAAGAGGTTTGTAATATGCTTCAAACCATGTTGAACAACGTTAAAGCACGAGATATGAAGTCCTTGATGTCGCTCACTTGTTAAGTAGTTTTCTACAGCAAGGTCAATAACGATACAAATATTGGTTTCCGGCTTCCACCAAAGCCAGTTACCACGTTCTGGCCGGGAGTAATATAGCACTGACTCATGTTGATTATCAATCAATACTCTACGTGTTGTGTCTTGCATCCCACTGTCCGTATTAGATAGGCACCTGGCACAGAGCGTCGCGTTTGATTGATCGATGCGCATGCGTGTAGGCAAGACAAAAACATGGTACTTAGTAATGAAGCAGATGAATTATTCATGACTTGGCCGCTGTCAGTTCAGCAACATGCTTGGGATAACGCCCACCTTCACAAGGAGGCTAAGGCACTAGGCCCACCCAGATGTCAGTTTTTTAAAAGCAATGTTGAATCTATCAGTTTTAAAAGTAGTCACTTTAAATAAAGATACCAACGGAAAAATAGTAATAAATAGGGCTGCTTAAGCAATTAACACAATCCAGTTATTTCGGCTCCAACTTTCCCTACTGCTCCCCTGTGAGTGATGGGGGAGGAGATTCTCAACCACTCCAACATAGAGGCTGTGCCGAATTAGCGATAGCCTAAGCATTCTCCCCGAAAAACAAATCAATCAATCAGTTAACATAACTAGTAAGTGAGCTCCGGTGGCCTAGCGGTTAAGCACCCGGCACTTGGTGCCAACGGTCGCAGGTTCGAACCCCGTAAGAGGTCGAAACTTTTCCAGGGATTAATTTCTCGGCTCACTACATCGTGGGTGGCTGACCACGTTAAATGGCGCTGCCGTCTCCACTGAATTATTTAAAATAAAGTGGGACGTTAAAAACCCCCTGAGGATGTAAAACACTCTGGCAGTGACCACCCTCAGGGTATTTCGGCTCCATCTTTCCGTACTGCTCCCCTTTGAGTGGTGGGGGAGGATGTTTCTCAACCACTCCAACATAGAGGCTGTGCTGATTAAGCGACAGCCTGGGGATTCTCCCCGAATAACAAAACCAACCATAACTAGTACCCTGAAGAATCGTCCAGTTTGAATTCACACTTCGAGATCCAGTGGCCTATTTCACACGGTTAAAACATACACGCATATACCCGAACACACAAACACACGTACGCGCACATCTACGCATCCACACAGACGGATCAGTGACAATCGATGATGGTACGATGGTACTTTAGTTTAGGTTTTACCGCATTAGGCCAGTCCAGTGAGGTAAACACGGATTAAGCCAGGGTTTTGCTAGTTAAACCCTGATTAGCTATGGGCTAATTTGAGTTTCCACAGAAATGACTATATTAGTTCACAAATACACACATAATGAACTGAAATGCACATGAATGTGCATGAATTTTGTAAATGGAATTTTTGATGCTCACGTGCTGATTTATTTTGTTGATGGACGATGATAGTTGAGCTCTTCTCTGATTGGTTTAATGTGTCTGTTGATGCATATATGTGGTCTAGGATGTGGGCTTAATTTAGTTAATGAGGTGAACAATAGAATGACCAGAAATAACATTTCCCTTTGCTTTGGTTGGTAATAGTGCGTGCGCATACTTGCACACACACACACACACACACACACACACATATATATATGTATATATAATACGTGACATTTATATAGCGCCCTATTCAACTAGATAGCTAATCTAAGGCCATTTACAGTATTATTATCTCTGACTATACCTGTTCTAATCCAACACACACCTCAACCCCCAAGGGAGCATACAACGCATGCTCCCATTATAGGCGCAATCATTCCTGTAACACATAGCCATCCCATCCCGTCAAGTTCTGATTTTTATGAATGAGTAAACCAGTCTCCACATGACAGCATAGATTCTTACGCGTTGAGTATAACTGACACTTCTAAACGCATCAGTGTTTATTTAAGCATGACCCTGATCCTGTTTCCCCTGAATGGTATGTTACTTTGTAGTCTACTTCAGAGCACTCCTGTTTGACCTTATTATTTAGAAGCTGACACCTCGAAAGGGAGGGGGGGTGGTATGACGTCATCGCGGCGGTCGACGAACATCTGAACGATTTTCTTTTGTTCATAGAGACTACCTGTCGTAACCATAGCGTTATACCAGTATATAACACTGTACAGCCCATCAGAATAGGATTACCTGGTTCTGGCGCTATATAAACATGCATTATTATATCGGTGTTTGTAACATGTACATGGCCAACACAAAGCCAAATAATTGCTTTGACTTTCAGGTATATATATATATATATATATATATATATATATATATATATATTGAATTATGACACAAACGGTCCTATCTCGCATTTTTATGAAACATGAGTTTTATACGCCAGTGAGGTCTTTGTATGATAATGTATCATATATATTATTATCTAAGTAAAATTCTAACTAGTGAATGTTGAAATATTAAATTGAAAAAAATTATATCTCAGTAATATGTATTAATCGTCAACAAGAAGGTGCTATGTATGGAACTCGTCCTACCAAAAGGAGCTAACTCCAATCTATATAACCTTTTGATTGGACACATTTGCCAAACAACAGGGTGTGTATATATATATATATATATATATATATATATGGTGGGTACGGAATTGGCACTTTTTGCATATTTTACTTGATTTGTTTTTATAATTATTTGTATTTTTCTGTGCATTTCAGCGACAATAAGTACATGTGTATTTATGTTGAACATATAATTGCAGAATGTGCCTTCCAAAACGGGCCATGGTGTATTCAGTACTTTTATGAAGCATTTATTTGATTTTCTATTGCATGAATGTGCCTGCAAAAATACCATCTGAAGATAATAGTTTTGGTACAATCCTTTAAAATTGTATTTTTAAAAGCTTGAATGCCAAAGGTACTCTCTCACAACCCCCTCCCCTTTAGCTAATTTATTTGTAAGAGTGGACTAGTCAACATTTACAGGTCAAAAGTACTAGTTAGCAAGTATATAACGGTTTGCTAGGTTTACCTTATTGTTTCCTTTTCAATTTACAATGATCGTTTGTTTGTTTTGTTTTTCTGGGAGAATCCCCAGACTGTCGCTTATTCGGCACAACCTCGATATTGGAGTGGTTGAGAAACCTCCTCCCCACCACTCACAGGGGAGCAGTACAGAAAGATGGAGCCGAAATACCTCGTCGCTCATCGTAGATGTGTATAAATACACTGAAGTGGGACACTTCGATAGCGCAGTGGTTAAAGAATTGCGCTACAAGCCTGCAAACTGTGTGGTCGAATCCGGCTTATGCCTATGTTTGTTGGTTCTTTTTCCAAAGAGTATAGCCTCTCAAGTATATGTTCAACGTGTGACGAGAGCCTAGACTGACCCAACCAAACAATAAAATAAAATTGAGATGAACTGTGAATTTCGATTTAAAAATAAGATTTCTGACAAATGAAACATTTCCGACATGCTTTTTTCATTCCTCTGATATTAGCTAATATATCAAAGAACTATTCTTCAGTGTACATTAAGCATTCATTTAACTATATATGCAGTAAAACTATTTGACATGAACTACTTGACTCATTTAGCCCCCAAGCTGATATGTTCTCCTCAGACATTGTCTCGATACACTGACTTTGTTCTCTAAACCAAAGTCAAGTCATCAATCTAACCACGAAACTTTGCGGTTTCAATTCTGACTACTTGTAGAAAAGAAGGTAGCGTTTTGTTTATTATTCTACATCATAAGTATCAGGGTTCGTTAATAATACTTTTATTGCACCATACCTATATGTGCCCACAGTGGGCATTCAGTCACAACCAGATAATAACCGCTATTCAATACGTTTTGTGTCAAAATGTTACTGAACTGTGATTACAAATTAATACCTCAACTTTAACATTTCAATTATCATTACAGACCTACCTACAACTAAGCCATTCGGACATAGAGACCGACTCATAACTCGTTTTCCACCGAAAGTAACCGTTATATCTCTCATCGTCTTCGCCGAGTTCCAGTAGGAAATTCGCCAAGTCTTTTGGCGAATTGAAGTCCCTGGCGTTGATTACCGAGTGGGTGGGAGCATCTCTGGAATAGTTGCCTCCTCCTAGAACGACGGGTACCAGTTCGTATTCGAGTGGCTGGAACAATTTCTCCGTGATGTAATCGTCGCATATGTTATTCTCAAAGGCCAGATAGAATTTATACGTATTCTCCCAGTATTCCAAACAAGAATGCGTCCGCGTTCTGGGACACCGATGCGTGCCGCACTTGCCGTATATATCCACATCGATGTGCTTTGATAATTCCTCCACGTAGACCTCTCTCTGAGATGAGGTGCCGCAATGGCTGACCGGCCAAACCACCGACTTCCGCTTGGAAGCGAGAGCAATTCGCTGTTTGTATTCTCCACGTTTCTTTGCGGGCACCAGAACCGAATAGGGCACGAATATATCGGCGTCGTGCCTGAAGTTAATCGTAATGTTCATCCTGCCCTCGTATTTCTCGATGAACGAGAACCATCCCCTGTCCCCGGGCGGTTCCTGAACGAAGTGTCCATAGTATTGATGCGTGTACCGTGTCGTTGGCCAATATGGCGGGTCCTTGTAATGGAACAATACCACGTCGGCCTCCCTCAGCCTCGACTGATCATCGGTTACGACACAGTCGGTGATCGGGCAGGATTTCTTCCCCGACAACGAACGGCCTAGTTCGGATTTCGAAAAGAACCACGATTTCTTGTCAAACCACGTGGTCCAGAGAAGGATGACTTTGGTACGGTTTTCGCTCGCCTTGGTGCATACGACGGACGAAGTGGGATATTCGCCGAAATACTTACTTATCAACAGTAGAAAGACGAACAGAGAAACCACCAATACATATTTATAATTCTGTCGACGCCATAGCCGGGTTGACGTCATCACTGACGTCAGTATCGTCTATAAACGGAGAAATATCAATATAAAGGTTCAGAGAATCACCAGTGACTAACGCTGATAGATAGATATGCTAATCAACTAATATCGATTACGATCAGAGGCCTACCATTATTATAAGGAGTTTATAAAGATAATAAATAATCGCTACAAGTTGTATCTTATCCGATACTGAAGTAAACATTAGTCGAACAAAGGTATTGATTTAAGCTGGCTACCTATACTGTCTCGTACTAATCTGTCGATGAGTCAGTGGGTGGGTGGGTGAGTTTGTGAATGTATGAACGCTTTGTCTGCCTTCAGCGTTGACCGAATCTCAGACGCTTGTCCAATGTGATTGTCTCCCATGAATAATTAATATGTCGATATTATTCAAAGACACGTCAATCTGACTTCGCTTATCATGGCCCAGTCTAATAATATCTCGTAGCATATTGACAACGATCTGTTTATAGACAAATAACTTTATTGAGGCTTTGGTTTTCTGCTTAGTCATAATTCGGATAGAGCTATATACAGTGTAACCTGACGTTTATCCCAAATTGGGACCTGCCTGAAAGTTGGTGTTGTGGTGGGGTGGCATTTTAGAGTGGGAGAGGCATTAACCTGAAAGAAAACTAGACCGAGCACTCAGTAGTGTTTGATTGGGCCGCCATCACCAAACAGCGCTGACTTCCAGTGGGGGCAAAAAGCAACGTTGAAGGCGGTGTGTTCGAGTTTTGAACATATGAGTACGGACATTTATTGTGATGCGTGCAATATAATTTATGTGTGCAGAGAATTTCTATTACTCCTGTCATATTATATGCCATGAAATATATAAATGTCGTTTTATGCAAGTCCGTAGATCTAGTTTAGTTGGGATTAAACGCCAGAGACGGACCGGGGGTTGTCGAATAAGCTAAATATAATAATAGTTAAGTTTAAGTTCCCGCAAAAAACTCACAACGCTTTAACAGTTATATTAAATGTGTTCCTTATACTTACCGATGAAACGATATTACTTCCACGGCCACGGCTTATCCAACCATCAACACAACAATAATTCACCGTGTTTATAAACCTGATTTTGCCGTCTGTTTCCTTTTTTGCCCGGCCCGAAGTTGGGACTTGTTTGCCATCAAATCGGCGGCCGTGTTCGGTCTAGTTTTCTTTCAGGTCAATGGGTAGATGCTTATTAGGCGGACAGCCTTGGGGTGGTTTATTACACGTGGCTTTGTTAACGCCAACTAACACTTTATTTAATCTATTGCGGATCGCACAATCAACACCGTCATGATCGTCACACCTCATTAATGATCCTAACAGTTTGTCAATTAATTCACTGATTACTAGAAATATTTCACGGTCAGTGTGTGGCAGTAACGACGGTTTATATGGTAATGCATGGTATTCGTTGGTGGCGGATAGCGGACATAGACTATATATATATATATATATATATATATATATATATATATATATATAAGCGCTTTATGGCAATTGAATTTGAATAAGGCGCTATATTAAATAAAAACTGTTATTATTATTAGTAGTAGTAGTAGTATTATTATGATTATGGCTACTTTCGAGTTTTCGCTGTGTTTAACTATAAACCGTTCTAGGACACTGAATGACCTAAATTGTTCTGATGTATCATAAAACACTAAATAGTACAGATGTACTATTTAGTGACTTCAGTGAAACATACACGGATGAATGTTGTTTTATGATAAATCGGCACAATTCACATTCATTGTCCTATAACGGTTGGAGATGAACGAATGTCATGGCTGCTGAATGTTGTAGTCTGAAATTGTACTGTATTTGTCAGACAATCGGAGATCATATGGAATGGTTAGTATCATAGAACATGGTGATAATCATATCTTTAGAAAGCTTAGAAGGCATAATTTCCCTACACTTATTTATTAAATATATTATTATTATTATTATTATTATTTCTGTTGCCTTAAGCATAGTAAATAATGCATATTTCGATTGTAAAAGGTTTTGTTTTTTAATCGCCATATTGAAAAGTGTTCAGACATGTTTACTTTCGTCATGCTTGAGTGATTTATATTGACCAGCTTGCCACTGCACCATATCTTTCAATATCCATTGTTTTATCGTAATCCTGTTTAGCTCAGTTGGCTAGGTACTTGTCTGCCACACTGACGGTCATAATAGCGAATGCCAATTTGATTTTTCAAATATTAAATTAAACCTTTTCACACGATGTACTTTATCAATAAATTTAAGTAGAAGTATTTTGGCTATTACAATTACTATCATCATCATCATCATATCGAATGTGATGCAGGAAATAGGTGGACACATTTACAGTCAACCTATTTTAGACCGTAGCCGCTGATAAAGAATCGGGCGCCTTCGTTGTCTAGTTGGTAGCGCGTTGGATCACATATCAGTACCACCTGAGTTCGACTCTCGGCGTGGGTATATCTAAAGCGTATTTCATCTTTGACTTCGTCTCATTATCTTTGGCGGCCGTGCGACCCATTTAGTCTACCAAGTACATAAAAGTGGCCGTAAAACATCAATCATCCTCATCGTCCATATCCGCTGATAAAAAAGGAATGAACAAAACAGCCAGAAATATTGTTATTTACGACCAGTTTTATTCCACAAGCCCTAATAAATCAATTTTGATCAAGGGTTCCAGAGTGGCATCCACTGGTTTTGGGGTGAGCACATGTGCAAATATCATAAACTGCAATAAAATACTGTTGTCATTCAAAACATACTTCAGGGAAAACCCATGTTTAGTAACCGGACTATAGGTTTAATATTCCTTTGCTCACAAGTAACGCCTTGATAAGTAGCTTCCAAGAAAAGGAAATGACGTCACACCTCCTCTTCAATTTTGACTTCTAGTACTATCGCACCCGTTTTTGGATGATGATGAAAGTTTATTAATGTTTTGCAATATTTGGCATGTTTTTGTTATTTTATTGTATTATTTGCTGTGTGCTACCGTAGAATATGTCGGATCCCAGGAACATTTTACAGAATTGTAACTAGGCAGAAGCTGCACTATGTGTATACCCTCAGCCTCATTATGTGCAAGGCAATCGATGGCCGTTTCGAGTTGTTCGGCGGCCCTTTTTATAAAACAGTGTACTGGAGAGATAAAGGTCGCAGATAGAGTGCGGAAATAAAACGCAAACTAAAAGCACAGAACCCGCGGGTGGCACAGAATAATGACAAATCTCGGGAGGCGGGGCGGTTGCATGTCTAATATATATATTTGCTATGCACCTGTGGGCCCCCGCATAATTTGTACTGCGGGCTGGATATCAATTTCGGGCCCTCATTTTCGACAAAAGTTTAAATATTTGATTGCATTATGAAAATAATAATTAATATATCAGTAATTTCGCATAGCTATGAGGGATTTTGCAGGGTGTTGTGAGCCTATCACTGGAATGTGGCGGAGCGGACCGGGGCTTGGTATGTGATTTTGCGGTGCGGTGCGGGCTTTCGCATTGAATGGTGTTGCGGGGCCATGCGATTCCGGCACTCTTTAATACGGGACAGTGTGGTTGGAGGCCAGAAGTATCAGCCCATCCAGAGCTCTAATGCCAAAACAATCACTGGAGCACAGTCGTGGTAACAAAGGTTATGTCAAAAATCCCATTCCGTGGAGTTCTGCGCACATACAAGAATTTCGCACCAAGCGTGGAGGTTTTCAGGGGACCACCAGTCATCCAACAAGTTTAAATTCGGGTATGTTTACTTCTTTAGTGATCGAACCTATCATAAACACACCCAGATAGCGGGGAACATTAAATCCAAATTGGTTCAGTTAAAAATAATTATGTTCGATTGCCAAAAGCAGGAGCTGGGCTGGTTAATGTTCTTAAATAAATCGAAAAAGAGAATGAATGATCCTTGGATCTCAGACGCAATCAAGGGACAGGGTTTGGAGTTATTTTTCCCAAATTTCTGAGCAAGGAAATTCTACCTACTATCGCACAAAGTGGATGCACTTTTAAACAAGGGGGTGGTAGGAAACTGTTACATCTCCAGACCACTTCTTATGACACTTGTTCCTGATATCCAAAAATAAGACCGCTTTTACCGGTCCGTCTTCAACATATAGGAACTGAACCAACTAGTTTGTTCAGTAGGAGGAATTCAAGATGGAAGACATGCCATTATTGTCTATATTTGTGGAAAAGAGAGATTATATTACAAAAATCCATCTGAAAGATGCATATTTTTACGAACACACGAAACTATTCAGATTAATGTAGTGTTTCAATTTTGGGTGTGCAATTTTGGGTTACCATCGCCAACAAGAATATTCGCAAAAAAATTCGTAAGTCAGCAGTAGGATTTTGTTGAAGGCTAGACATTCTACTCCTGGTTTATCTGGACGATCTGTTTATTCTTAATCATAATCCAGACAAAATGATTGTAGATACCAATTCCATCATCTGGGTTTCAACTCAAACTCGGTGGGCTAACTCTAACTTTGCCGAAGGATAATATTCGATACAAATATTAACAGCTGTTGTAGTAGCAAAATATGTCAGTTCGATGCTTGTCGAAGCTGATAAGAAAATTGACGATTAAGGTGTTGATAGGGTGACGACCATTTTTGACAACTACAAATATTAAGGACAAAGGCACTGTTATTATGGAGCCAAAATAATGACACGAAAATAGTGTTCGCCAGGGCATGTTGGGATGAGCTAATGTGGTGGATTCATTACTAAAATACTGGAATGAGAAATCCATTGTGCACTCTTGTCCAGATCAAGTGATCACATCGAATAAACGAAGAGGCCCACGGTCCCAGAGGTTGTCTACAATTATACAGTATATATATATATATATATATATATATATATATATACAGCCGAGTACTTGGCGCGAGTGCAAAACTCCGAGGCAGATAACTCCACAGATTATTCAGGGATGGCAGCAATTTACCCCTGAAACACCAAGTGGTAACCTGTTTGCAGGTTGACTAATGGACACAAACAGAAATATATGAGCTGAAAACCAAACTTACATGCAGTGATAGTAGATACATTCAGGCTCTCAAGAAACAATCTGGAGGGGTATGCATTACAACCATTCTATCTGATAGGAAAATGACTTGCCAAAATTGCGCACGACCAAGCAACAGTGGTATTGATAACACCAGCACAGCAGATGCGAATAGTGAAATGTCAGTGGAGGCTGCTGGAAATGTCAGTGGAGGCTCTAATATTACTGCCTCTATATCCGAATCTGTTGACAGATCCAGTAATGAAAATGCACTGACTCATAGCGATCAAACAGTTGATGTTGGCATTATGGAAGATCATAAGACCCTTTCTCCCCTTTCCTAGTCATATAGATCGGGGATATAATCTGCTTACATCTGATTACTAAACCATGATCCATTCATTTATTTCTACAGTATTAGGAATCTGTAAAGCAAGTGTCAGTTGGATTTGCCTTGATATCCAGTGCATATACTTATGAGTACAAAGCGATTCTGGAGCACATTATCACTGACATTCCCATGCCGCAGTTATCAAATGTCATCATGGACTTTGAATATGCTAGCAAGAGTCTACACTGTTCTAGCCCAGGTCACGTGTAAGAAATGCCACTTTCATTGGACAAGTGCAGTATTTAGGACTAGCTGCTCATTATACGGAGAAAGACAACTCTAGACGTTTGTCTGCCGCTTTATGGGTCTGACATTCTTGGGATATGAACATATTGTACCCACATATTTGTCCGAAAAGAAAAATACACAGACATAATCTACCTTTTAGCAGCTGATAATCGTTCCCCAAGGTGAAGCTGAGCTAAGTTGTGACACATCCAGCTTAACACCCCCCTCCCCCCCCACAAATCAAACAATGATTATGATGAAATCGTGGAATAACTTTGTGGATAAAGAACTCACATCAAAAGATCTTTTGCGAGAAATCAGTAATAGATACATGTATATACACACCTGGAACTCAATTGTAATTGAACTGTTTTCAGAAATATTGTACCAGTTAATAAATATCCAAGTGGCGAAGTGTCTAGATAAGTGACTAGCGAGCTGTCTTAAGTTGCGATCTATCTCAGGTGGCGAATCTAATGGGTGACAATAATTCCCGTTTCCATATGGTTATACTTTACTGCTGTGACATAACAAGTTTTATAATAATAATAATAATAATAATATGTTATATTTATATAGCGCCCTATTCAGCTAGAAGCTGCTCTAAGGCGCTTTACAATATTATTTACAATATTGTTTACAATATTATTATCTCTGACTCAGACCTGTTTCCACCAAGCACATATCTCAACTCCCAATGGAGCATACAACGCATGCTGCCATTATAGGCGAAAAACGTTACTCACACATAGCCATCGCGTCTTGTCAAGTACTGATTTATGGATGCGTGAACCAGTCACCACACGACAGCATTGCAGCTCACAGAGCCTCGAACCCACGACTGTTCGGCTACGAGTCCTACGCTCTAACTAACTGCGCTATCAAGGCTCGATCGCTGTCACACGACCTGTTTTCGTGCACTGACGTCACCTATTTTACGAGCCTGTTGTGACGTACTCGGATCGGCCAAAAATATATAACTCCGGGTATTTTTTAACAATATAAACAACTTAAATTAGAAGGGAACGAAAACAATATTAAAAGTTTTAATGTCTGAGACCTTTAAAGTATATTTTTCTAATTAATATCTTTGCTTTGCTGTGTACACCAAATGATAAAACTGGTAGATCTGTCATTATTTCGATGGTTCTGTACTTCTTATATTTTTTCATATCCAACATCTATAATAACAACATTTGAAGGTAATTACACATGTAAATATATTTACGAGAACTCTCAGCAGATTATTACTGATTTGTGTAAACAAGACATAAATTAACCATGTCACCTACCAATGTCACCGGCCAATTTTGCACTAATTTTGTTGTCACGGTGCATGATGATGATTGTTGTTTTACGGCCACCTTTGTACAAATAGAAGGCTAAATGGGCCGAGCGACCTTCAAAGGTAATGAAACGAAGTCAAAGATGAAATACCCTTCAGATATGCCTACGCCGAGCTTCGAACACGGGTGTTAGTGATCTGTGATCCAACATGCTGCCGCCAGACCACGAATGCGCCCTTGTTGTCACGATGCACTATATTTTAAATTTGACAATGCAGTAAGCCGATCAATGTAAATAAAGGTCAACATATATTACGTTATGACATTGTTAAATGTTTTAGGTGATCGGCAAATCATGATGTTGCAATTCGTGGTCTGATCTGATTGGTCTGAATATAGCAGTCCTAATAGAGAAGTATCTATACTATAAATGATGCAATTAATGGCATAATGGTTACATTACTTGTATGTATTCTACATTATTTAATTGTCCTTTTCTTTTTACAATATAAACATAACGGTGTGAAGTTTTCATAATTTATTTTCCATTGACAAATGATATTTAGTACCCCATAGAATATATTCTGACGAAAGCCTTGATTTCTGTTTAGTTCTTTTCTATGTTGCCCATTTCAGTTGCTGCTGTAATGGTCAGTGATATCGTGTTTACTTACCAGATATACTATTTTCAAATTTTGTCATCATTTCATCAAATATGAATGAAATAAAACTGTTATCAAGTTATATTTATGAAAGGTGAAAAATACGTTGACATGGTATACATTTTAGTTTGTATTGTTAATAAATATTGAATTAAATGTTTAGCATTTCTCCGGAGGAGAACATGTCATTAACAACGCCATTTTATAACATCACGGTGATACTATATATCACACAGATGCCCAAAATGATTGACGCTGTATAACCAAGTACTCTATTTATCGCTGAAAATGGCGATTACAATTATTTGAGATCATATAATCGATTACAATCGATAGCCGATTACGATTATCCTGACAAGTATAGGGGCTCCACACATGGCCGTCTTAACGCATGAGCAGTTGTCCGGGGGCCCCACGGGGATATAGAGGCCGCATGGTATTCTATATATGTTGTTACTTGCTGTTCAAACGTTTGTGGTGATCTTTGTTGCACAACATTTAGTTTTTAATTTTTAAACACGATTTTGTTGGAAGTACCAATACAATAAATATTTGGTTAATTCCTGTGAGTGGTTGTGTGGGTAGAGGCCCCAACGCACAGCTTTGCCGGGGGCCTATTATGCTGCTAACATGGTCCTGATCCAATATCGTGACCGGTGAATTGCCATGTATGCGCTGAAACGCTATGATAATCGAGTTATAGTGGATTTATCAGGCTAATCTCGGTTGTCCCTGAAAATTGAGACCTGGATGGCCAGCCAAGTGTTGATATGAAATCTATGTCAGGGACATTTCCTCAGGGGATAAATACATAAAATCACCGATTTAGTCTCCATTTGTAATCTCTTTCGGGATTTTTGTGCTGTTTTAAGTTTCCAATCTTGAGTTTTGTCCGTGGAAAATGATGAAACCGAAAACTTGGGACCAAAAATTTAAGATTATCAGTTGTTTATTTATTTTCGATGCGGATGTCACTCACGATAGATAAGACAGAAGAATATAACCCATTTGGGTGAAATATCATAATAGGGTGAAAGCCTTTCCTCTCGAGTTAGAATATTCCGGAAACAAAATCAACGCTAATGTCGTATTCCATATATCAATTACATCACAGGAGGGTTTAACTACACTGAGAAATATCTTCGTCTCAGGACAAGTTAGACAATGTTCTTTGACAACAACACAAGCATCAGCACAAGCATCCCTATTTTGTATAACTGTCACAGCGAAGTCAGAATATTCCAGTAACTCCAGCCGGAATCAAAATGCTAGTTAATGGCTTACCTGTAACAAATTCGGATTTTCTAATTTAATTAACTGGTTGGTGACATTTTCGCAATGAAATAATGGCATAGGTGGTCGTGAAAATGACTTGCATTTACAAATATGCACTAGCGGCATCTAGCGAATTCGGGCGACTGTAGAACGTCATAGCAGGCATACTGGAAATGCCACGAAGAGCTGTAATTTATATTAAGCGATGATTTGAGTATTATTATTATTAACGTTTTTATTTGTAAACAGCTTCCGCAAATTAGTAGACAATTCATTATCTCATGGTTAATATATATAAAATTAATATCTTATTGTTGAACCTTACGTAGTTAACGTGTATTGATTGGTGCATATAATGAACAATATTTATGTTAGACCGGTTGATACATTAACATAAAATGAACGATTTATCTTCATCACGCAATGACAATGAAAACATTAGTCATGTCATTCTAAAGCGCTGTAAATAGGTGTATGTATATATATATATATATATATATATATATATATATATATATAAAACATAATAATACACATTATTAGTAGATGGCAGCAAAAGCATTATCAAATAGATTGGTTTCAATTTGGATTTGAAAGCTACTATAGTCGAAATATACCTTATGTGTTCTGGGAGGCGATTCAATACATGTGATCCAGCTACACAAAACACAACATCTTCATATAATTTGAGTATGATCTGTGAGTGGATTTACTCATTCACTCATCCTAATAATTATTATAATATATTTGACATTTTCATTGACTGGTTGGCCCTATCTCTCGGACCTAACTTCGGTAGTATGTAGAGTACAATTAATTAATAATTCTTAGACAATGTCTCATGTTAAATAATACTGTTATTTACATAAATATTTAATTATAAAATAAATAAGGTTATCTTTAGGTTGAGCTTCCAGTGCTAGTTTTGATGTCTTATGTTGGATAAAATAGCTCACGTGACCTGAATGCTTGAATGAAGGGGCACATGTATGGCCTAGCCGGTAAGGCAGTTAGGCACATATCTGTCAGACCTGGGTTCAAACAATCAGCTGGGCTATGTTAATAGGATGTTTCATCTTTCACTTCATCTCATTACCTTTGAAGGACGCTCAACCTAGTTAGCCTATAATGTGCATAAAAGTTGCCTTAAAACAGAAACATTTATATTTTGAAAATAAATGTTGTTTATATATTTTCCTGGTGATTTTTATAGAATACTTTCAAAACATAAACGTGAAATAAGTCAAGCCTACCTCTTATTGTAATAAATGTTCCCTGTGCCATTTGAGTTCTTATGGCTCTCATTAGTTTCTTTTTAATGAACACATACACGCAGAGATACGAATGTTTGTTTTTGTGTTTTAAAGTCCACGTTGAGCACGGGTTTTAAGCTTGTTATATACTAAAAGTATACATACTGTGCATAGCGCCGTGTATAAATTACTCTAAACCGCTTACTAGCAAGTTTCATATAATTTAGGAAAGTATCCTTTTTAAATTTATTTTATGTGTTCTAATAATCGTAACAAGTTCGGGTTTTTTCCATCACACACATACAAACACACACACACACACACACACAATAAGTGTTCATTAACACGATTAATTTCAATTCTTTGGCTTAATGCAGAAATTACAATACAACGAACCTTCCTTCTCAAAATGAATGGTTTTCACGTATGTTCATAGAATATTAACATTAAGAGCAAACGTTATATAACTGACTCAGAATTATTGGCAAACTTCATCATATCCTTTTGAAAATTCATGTTCATGCAGGTCAGCACGTACCCACACACAACAGGTCAGCACGTACCCACACACAACAGGTCAGCACGTACCCACACACAACAGGTCAGCACGTACCCAAACACAACAGGTCAGCACGTACCCACACACAACAGGTCAGCACGTACCCACACACAACAGGTCAGCACGTACCCACACACAAAACATATATTATCATGGATAGATTTATACGAATGGAAGGTGAAATTCATATATACAACAAACCATGTGAAAAGTTGGAGTGGAATCTCGCACAAATAGTCAGATTGAAAGCGAATATTGCATATTCATTCCAAGAGAGGAAAAAGCCGCATTTTGTCGTTAATGATTTTTAAAAGATTAATGTGCCAGTGCCGTTTTCGCACTAAAGGTATTAATTGGTATCGTCAATTTAACAACAATTATAATTATTATACAATAATTTGTTAATTGTGATTGTTTATCTGGTATTATCACTGTCAAATTTATTACGACGTTTCTGCGTCACTACAGGCTTTCTTCCAGTACCCATGATAGATCCAGGATCAGTACCCACCATAGATCCAGGATCAGTACCCACCATATATCCAGGATAGCCTGTTGTCTGGATCTCGTATGGTGACACCGAATTGTGGAGGTAACTCCAAGCCGACGAGTAACCGTGGCGGTAGTTCGCTTCAGTGGCAGCACTGTTGACCTTTAGGTCCCCGGTATTCCTGAACTGACCCAGAAAGCCAAGCATCCGAGAGCTAATCGTGTCGGAACTTAGATTGCATTGGTTGAATGCTGCGAACGCCGTCCAGGGAGGGTTAGCTATGCTCGTTGGCACGAAACTCGCAAACATTGATCCAGAGTCCGTCTTTTGATCTAATCCTGAAGTATCATGGTGTCTCAGTTTGGACGAATTATGTGTAGAACAAAGAGACGATCCTAAACTGCTATCATTATCTCCAGGTTCCGTACCCACGTCCGCCATTTCATTAGATATATCCAAATAATCTATTTGTTTCTTGGGATTTGTTCGGTAACTCTTGGTATTTCTATGTTCTCCTTTCATTAAGTTGTTGGCCGACTCGACTCGCTGTGCTCTTCCCGGTGCAGGTGTCCTCGATTTCATTATGTTTTCAATAGTAAAGAGACTGGGCGATGGTTGAGATATTGCTATTTGACGACTTATATCTAGTCGAGAAGCATCCGAATGATGTCCCGACCAAGTATCAGCAACATGATTAGTTTGTGAAAATGCTGCTTTTCTCATTTCTGGATCCGTCGTCCGCACGTGACTATGGACAATTTCCTTGAGGCTCGCCTCATTTTCATATTTCCTTCTGTTAGAGTGTAACAGAATATCAAAATCCTGTCCATATTTCGTGAACTTTGCTTGCCCTAAATCGTCCTGGTCACCGTCATGCGGCTCATCAACGAATTGGATTACGTCACGCTTGGGTTCATCTAGATTGGCCAATCCGCGGACGCTGTAGCCGTCATCATGGTTACCATTAATGCCGCCATGTTTCCACCTCGTCCTCGAGTTTGCTAGCCGCTTCCGGCGCCTATAGTTTCCCTTTTCGAACATGTCGTCGTAATTCGAAGCCAGCGTCCAGTAACTGCCTTTTCCAGGATGGCTACGGTCACGTGGCACCTTCACGAAGCAGTCATTCAGGCTGAGATTGTGCCTAATGGAGTTTTGCCAGCCCTGTTTGTTGTGGTGGTAGAACGGAAACCGATCCATTATGAACTGATAGATGCCATTCAGAGTAATCCGCCCATTAGCAGCCTGCTTGATGGCCATTGATATGAGTGCTATGTAGGAAAATGGCGGTTTCTGGATTTTTCTCGACGATTCGGTGACATTCTGCGACAAAGAGAACGAATACGGCGAATAGAAGCCCAAGCCCGGATATAGATGGCCCACCGTAAGTGGATACAGCATCCGGTTGCCGCTTTGCGAACGGATCAGGTCAACAGGCGACGATACGTAACTGTCAACAAATGGCAAAGGATACATCGGTGATGTCATGTCCTTTGTTCGCTAGAGGAACAATCCTCTGCGTTTCATGCTTCAGGTTTCCGCTGATATTTCCAGTGATTTATCTTTGATGATAATATTTCAGATTTGCAATGAATTTGTAATTGCTCAAGATAACATCTCGGTATAACGTATGTCATGCAGCCACATCAGAACGGGAAAGGGCCGCTGATCATTTCATCCATAGTCATGCGTAAGTGTTACGAACTCCAGAATCGTGTGCTCGGATGTTGCCTAAACATCGTCGTCTAAAGCTGGATTCTGGATTGCCCTGACTTATACCGGATTTCAGAACGCTTCCTATTGGCTGACGGCTGGAGGAGGGGGGGGGGGATAATTATCGTGCGGCTGGATGAAGTCCTGGTTTCGCGGATTGGTGGAACCTCGAAGATATGGAGCCAGGATCATCCACAGGTGGCCAATGGTAGACGAATGCATTGATTTAGTATACGGTGAGATATTCCGACCCATCTTCAGTGACTAACTGTTAGATGAATCAATTAAAAAATATGTCAATTAAAACGATATTTACATAATTTTTATTTATCAGAATAAGACTGCCACATCTTGGCATCTGCTACCATTATATTACACTAGTACGTAATATATTGTGTGCGCGCGCGCGCGCGCGTGTGTGTGTGTGTGTGTGTTATAAAATCATTTTCAAAACAATTATTCGTGGCTCAAATATACATACCCCTACCATGGAATCCGAAGACGTTTGTTCAGCGTGCCAATCAATAACGAAATTTCGAATCACATACACTCACACGTGGGAAGACAGTCTCTCTCTCTCTCTCTCTTTCTCTCTCTCACACACACACACACACAGAGAGAGAGAGAGAGACAGACATACAGAGAGACAGTAAGCAAATAACTACGCAAACATAAATAACCATCATGATGTTTTCTACTTAACAACAGTTCGCTCTTAAGCTACGAATCGGTCTTAACATTTTTGACAGTAAAATCTTACTCCCACATCCCCCACTAGCCCGAAACGCAATTCCGCCAGACGTCGCTTATTTGTACACAATACAAAGTTTCATACTCGAACCCTCTCAGTGGGATGAATTTATTTACGGTGCAAGAAAAATCCTCCTGTTTCGTTTTGACGGTAGCTGGTCTTAGCGTTGCTTTGATGGCGGTACTCTCCGGTGCCGAAAGAAGATCGTATCCGACCCGGACCATAACTAGGCGGCACTGATCGGCGAGTAAATATTTTGATCTAAGCCGAGTCCCGCGCGCCAAACTTCCCTCAGCTCGCATAATAGCCCTTGTTTGTCTTTTCATTACGTTCGCCCCGGGGGCTCTTCTATTTGCCACCCAGAACGGGCATGCGTTGTTTGTTTGAAATCTCCACAAAACCGTAAGTTGATCCGGACGATCCCACAACGCCGGCCCGTCATCGGTTGCACAATATCTCGGTGTTCGGGCGTAGATTTATATCCGGAACGGTGTTCCGGATCTCTTTCGTACATCTGACGGAAGATCGGGAGAATCCTGACCGAGTCTACTTATTATCAGTAGGAAAGCGATAAGATGAATTAAGTATAATAGGACAAAGCTCCAAGTGTCCTGAAGACATTTCGTACGACGAAGATAGACGGCATGTTTGTGTGTGTGTGTGTGTGTGTGTGTGTGGTGGGGGAGTTAACTGGAATGGCTCTCAGTTGTTTGTCTCTCTCTCTTTCTCTTTCTCTCTCTCTCTCTCTTTCTCTTGTTTTTATCTTCGTCTTTTTTTTGTGTCTTTCGGTAACTGACTGAGTGACTAAATAATTCACTCAACCACTCACTCGTTCACTCACTACCTTACCCACTCGTTTATTAATCAGTAATCACGTAATCACTCACTCACTCGTTTACTCACTTACTCACTCATTTATCATTTACTCACTATCTCACCAACTCGTTTATTAATTAGTATCCACTGACTGACTCACGGACTGGCTGACTGACTAACTCACTCACTCACTCGCTCACCTTTATTTACCAAACCCAACCTGTTCCGGATACATTAAGATTATTGTGAGGTGGTATCCAGACAGTTTGTATTTACGGAAATGCCAAAACTGGCGACTCTTTATCGGAGAGAAAATATTTAGCTTCATCAAAGTAAAGATCATATCAAACTGAACAGACACCGAGGGTCAGATAGTTTGATGAACTTTTATCTTACTCTAACATGCTGATACTGAGGCTCTGGATGGACGGACGGACGGACACACACTCACTCACACACACACACACATATATATATATAGAGAGAGGGGGAGAGAGAACATACTACAATTTAGCTATAAAGACGCCTCCTCCACACACACATACACACACACACACACACACACCAACTCACACAGACACACACACATATACATACGCACACACACACACTCAGAAATGGAAAACGAGAACTAAGCGCGCCTACAGCAACAATAGAATGATACGAGATTAATTAGTTACAATAACTAGAATTTACCTCACACGGACAGTGTCTTGTCTGATGTTAATTGGGTTTAATCTCCGTATAGAAGTAACATATAAGTAAGCATCAAGTTATTTAAAGATGATGTTTCACGATCCTAGTTTATTAATGTTATAGGAATCCATAGCTCTCCGATTGTGAATATTTACTTTAGCGAGGATGTTTATTCTGTCATAGGATTAAGACATATTCTTCTGATGTGCGCGTACGCGCTTGCGTGCTCGCACGCGCGTCGACATACGCAAGTCTAAGCCGGGGATATTTCCCGCGTCTTAAAACTTTGATGGCTTCTAATCTTCTTTTGAAGCGCTGTCTACATGTCTGTCAAGTCAATAATTGTCTCCTAGCTTATCTACCTATCTCTGTTTAAATAAATATAATTGGTTAAAGGTGGTTTCATCGCTGACTGAGCCTTGGACCTTTCATTGGGATATTGGTACATCCGTCACTAGTTACCCAACTTCCTACCCCCCCCCGCCGATTCTGCTCACAAATTACATATTACACACATATTAAATATTATCTCTGCTCTGTTTTATCCCAACTTATCATTTAGTTTTCCACGTAAAGGCCACCTTCTCCATTACTAATGTCATCTCAGAGTCTTCGACTGGTTTGTTATTTTAAATTTCTAAAATAAATATCCCACTATTTTATCACTCCACTGGCTGTTAGTCTGGTTTGGGTTAATCCTTTAGCACGACATTGTGACGACCACTCAGTATATTTTGGTTTGATAGGTTTTCTTTCTGACATTTACGGGAAAGTTTATTTATTTTCTCTGTCATAGCCATGTGCAATATTGTTTAAACTATAAATAAAGCTCACATACAAAAATGTAAAATAAACATGTGAAGAAATAAGCCTTATATCAAGAAACTTTCGCACTGTAAAGTAAACCATCTTTACTAAAGCTCTATATAAATGTATAATATAGTACGCATAACTCTATTAACAATGTGTGTTGTGTGTGTGTGTGTGTGTTGTGTGTGTGTGTGTGTGTTAGGATACATATAAATAGGCTACAGGCACAGAGCATCAACATATCTAAACATCCTTCGAAACCTACCTCCATAAATCTAAATCTAAATAATACTATACTTACATTAATCTAAATATAAAATGTTCCAAACCTCCACATATTGATAGATGTGTGCGTATACCTAAGCATGTATCTGGGCTACTCATCAGCCTGTGGGGCGCAGCTAATTAGCTTTTCGTACGCGACAAATATGATTGGCCACAGATTTGTACCACCTCAGTTCATATCTAGGCGTAGGAATGTCTGAATGGTGTTTCATCCGTCACTTGGCCCCATTACCTTCGGAGGTGGTTATAGGTCTCTCAGCCTACCATGTGTGCAAAAGTGGCAGTAAAATACCAAACTTCATTCATCGTCACATAACCGACGCCTCATTTAACACAGTTTATATACCATCTTTGTTCAGTCGACTACCAAGTAACAGTGGCGTAGGGTAGGTTTTATTCGCCCCATGTGGTAGCCAAGAAAAGGTCCGCTTACTTAAGATAAGATCCCTTTGACTGCAGCAAACACACGCATCTAAAAGATTTACTAGGGGTGAGAGGATGTCTGGGAAGGATAGGGCGACTATATATGGGTCAACTTAAAAATTCAGCCATTTGGGGAAGACAACCATTCAGAGAATAGTTGAACTATTTACAAAAGAAATATCTCAAAATCACAAGAGAGTTATAAAATGATGGTACTAGTCGCATCCGAAGTGGCCGCACTATATGGTCCGCGTGCTTTGCATTGTGGGATTTAAGGGGGGTCCGATGAGCAATAATACCGTGATAATCCCGCCATTTTAACCTTAAACGTCAATGTTCCGAATCTGTTATAATCATGCCAAAAACTAACTCCTACGTACCGTATTGTCATATTACTAGTAGGCGATATAAACACATTTAAGTTGGCATGTTTTGGTCGCGGGATGAAACACTGAGAAAGCGTTGGGTAGTTTTAATTCGAAATGCGACTAGAAAATATATAGTCAGTAGTATAAAGCTATTATAATTGGTTGATAAGCCTTTGGGAATGTTGGCCGTATTCTGTGGATAGGTTGTTCTCTGAATTAATCTCTAATAATAAGGACAATAATAATAATAATAATAATAATAATAATAAGCGTATAGCTAGTGTTCTACCAAAAGTAGCTAAAGCCATTATTTCATGTCTTATAAAGATGTTACATGTATACAGAATTTTAAATAACTAATCTTTTTGTTTCAGCTTTTCCTAGCTGAATATATTATGTATTTAGCTGGAAAGAATTATCTATTTTTAAAGATGTATATATGTTACACAAATAAGAGTAACCTTGTTATAGGTTATATAGGGCGTTATATAAATTGTGTATATTATTATTTTTTTAAATCTCGCCAGCATTACGACAGCATCATAGTGAACAATGAGACTAAATTTAAACTAATATAGTAATATAATTAAGTATTAATATATTATATCTGTAATCAGCCTAAAGTTCTAAACATAACATGGATAATAAGGCGAATCTTGATTCGTTTAGCATGGGAGAAACGCATCCCACAAACACAGATATGAGACGGATTTGAACCTACGACGTGAAGGTTTGCAGCACATTACTCTAACCACTGCGTCTAGTTATGGGTAAGGGATTATGATGCAGATTTATTAAAATAATTAGTTGATGTTAAATACAAAAGGGTATTGAACCCTTTTATCTTTAGACTTTTCTGTATCTAACTTATATGTCACAAAAGGGCCTGCTAATTGTGTTGATAAGGCTATTCATTATTATTATTATTATTACATTGTATGTGCGCTAGATCGGGGCTTAATATGTAGTAATTGGACCGCCTTATGTGGCCTTTAAAGAGAAGTATGCTTCTAAGTCAGGTTTTCCCATCGAGGGGCGACTCTCCCGGGAAGCCTCCAGCAAACGCAGGTCCTCAGTCGGATTCGAAACCTCACCTATAAGTTTCCAAAGTAATATACTAAGCACTATGCAATCGCGGTGCTATAGAATGGTTAATGTACAAGACGGTGGATTTTTAAAGGGTTATTCAAGGAGGTGCTACACCAGCAGGTGGTCTTCCAGAGAAGGTTCTACAATGTGTTACCTGGACTGGCTACTTCGTATGTCGTAGTTTAAGATGAGCAGAAGCATAACAACATCTCATTGACCGTGCTATGGTATATGACTGAATATTGACGTAATAAACGAGATAAAAGGTCGACATTTCCTGAGTAAATGAACGTAAGACTTTCATGTTTTCAGTATCATTGTTGCTTTCGGAAGCTGCGCGGCTGATCCTTATCGACTGATTGCTAAATTAATCGATAACCCGATCAGTACCTGCTATAAAGGTTATTTAAGTTGCGTCTGTGATCAGTTTATGTGTTCCACGTCATGATGCGTCCCATTAAAACATTTGCCGTATGTCATTGCTGGCATTGGGTATTAAGCATTGACCTGAAAGAAAACTAGACCTGGCATGGCCTCCGATTTGATGGCAAGCACGTCTTAAATTCAGGGTGGGAGAAAAACGGAACGCAGACTGCAAAATCAGATTTATAAACATGGTGAATTATTGTTGTGTCGAAGGTTCCATAAGCCGTGGGCGTGGAAGTAATACAAACATTTAAGGATCACCTTTAAAATAACTGTTAAAGCGTGTTTTTTTTGCGGGAAATTAAGCTGAACTATTAGTATATTTAGCCTGTTCCACAACCCCCTTCTGTCTCTGGCGTTTGATCGCAACTAAACTAGATCTACGGACTTATATAAAACGATATTTACATATTTCATGGGATATAATAAGAGAGGAGTAATACAGATTCTCTGCACACACAAAATTATAATGCATACATCACAATAACTGTTCGCATTCATAGGTTCAAATCTCGAAGGGCAGCCGCTTTAACGTTGCTTTTTGCCACTACCGGAAGTCAGCGCTGTTTGGTCATGGCGCCCCAATCAAACACTACTGAGCACGGTCTAGTTTTCTTTCAGATCAATAACAATACCCGGCTTCGGAGATGTGCCCTCACAGCAGTTAAGTTGGCATGCCGGAAATGTTTTACTGGGACACATATTGTGACCTGGTTTTTCTCATTTCCGGCTACTTTCCTTTTTAACCGAGTCTCATTTTACTATATAGGTCAGTGGTTGGACATCAGATAGTTAAGTGTGTGACAAAAGAGCAGTTGAAATATACGCAACTGACCAGCTAGCGATAAAAGGGCGAAGAAGATAATACGATAATAATAGATATTTCTCAGAGAGAACTGTAGCTGGTAATTTCTGGGTGTAAATGATTTATTATTGATTGACGTTCACTTTTTAATATTTGTGCCATATTGGATAATCTGCGTGAATAATACAGGATTGAAAACAATAATGATCTTTAAGGTAAATAATAATAATAATAACAATAATAATAACGATAATAATAATACCAAACAGTAATATTAATAGCAATAAATAAGGTTGTATTAATAATAATGAAAAAAGATAATAATAATAATCATGATGATGACAATTACACTTCTGGTAATAATAATATTAGTTGTTATTATTATTATTATTTTACTATTACAGAGAATGCAATAGCAAACAAAAGAACAACAATAACTTTAATATCATGATGACATTAATAATGACAATAGTAAAGACAACAACAACATCAATAATAATAATAATAATATGTGTCTGTGTAATTATCATTAATATCATAGAGATAGCAATAACAAAAACAACATAAAGATTAACAAAAGCAAATTAATAATAATAACAATAGTAATAAATTAAATAATATTAATACAAATTAAAAATAAAGATTATGTGGATGATGGTAATGATGATGATGGTGATAATGGTGAAAATAATAACATTAGAATAACAATAAAAAATAATAAGAATAATGAAAATAATACTATAAATAATAATAATAGTTATTATTATTATTATAAGAAAACAATAAACTATAATTATAATAATAACATTAATAATGCTGCTGCTTAAGAGACCTGGATTACATAAGGAAGAGATGAAGAATTATCGTCCTATTTCTAACATTTATCAGTCTGCTTATTGTAGAGGTCATTCAACAGAAACTGGTCTTTTGAAAGCGCACTGTGATATTTCTGAGGCTCTTGATGAAGGATCCATGACTGTATTAATTATGCTTGATTTATCCGCAGCTTTCGACGTAATTGATCACTCAATTCTACTGAAGCGTTTAGAATTTTCTTTTGGAATCAAGGAAAAAGCTTTATCTTGGGTAAAGTTGAACCTCGCTTACAGAACTCAGTGTGTTTCAGTGGCCAACAAAACATCACCAGATGTAGGTTTTCTTTTTGGTGTACCACAAGGATCCGTTTTGGGACCAAAGAACTAATGTATGTATACCAAACCAGTTGGTGAAATTATTAAACGGTATAATATTAAATATCAGTGTTATACCGATGACACACAAGTTTACATGACGTTGAAACCATGTGATAAATGACATGATATTTCATCTTCAATTGAAGCTTGTATTGCAGACATAAGTACCTGGACAAGAAAACTGAGAATCTTCGCATCCAGTTATATAAATTCTTCTTTATCTGGAAGAAATCTAGGGCTTATATTAGATAATACTCCAGGAATGGAGAAGCAGGTGAATTTTATATGTGAGCCCTGTTATTATCAAATAAGAAATATAGGACTTATTCGAAAGTACATAAATGATGACACATGCAAGACTTTAGTCCAAGTTGTTATTATTTATCGACTGGACTATGACAATGCATTGTTATGTAATATCCCCCTCTCTCTGACAAACCGCCTACAGCGAATGCACAACTGTGCTGCACCTCTGGTGACACACACACAGGGGAACATATAACACCAGTTTTGTTCCAGCTGCACTGGTTCCTGTACGTTTCAAATCACAGTACAATATCCTGTTTCTTACGTTCAAAATATTGAATGGAACAGCACAAGTGTATCTAAGCGATCTGATATATACCAGTGAGAATGCTCTGATATGAGTCCTATTCACCTTTGAGGGTACCAATAAGCCATAATTCAATGTACAGAGAGGGATCCTTCCGAGCATCAGCTCTCAGGCTGTAGAACGAGTTGCCAAATCACATTAAACACACAACAAGTAGACACATTTTGTAAGGTTCTTAAAACCTATTTATTTAAATTGACGTATTTATAATTAAAAAAACCAGTTCATTATGTTTGAAATGTATTTAATCTGTATGAGCTCAGAATTTTAATTGTGTTTTAAATGTTAAGCACCTTAGAGCAATTTCGTTTCAATAAGGCGCTATATAAAATACTATTATTATATTATTATTATTATAATGACATTAATAATAATAATAATATTCATCTTTATTATTATCATTACTTTTAGTATAACTGGGAAAGCCACAAAATAAAACAACAATAATAATAATAATAATAATAATAATAATAACTTTGTAGATGAACATGAACCTTGAAGGTCAAAGGAAATGCGAAGAAGACAAACGTTTCCATGGTACAATAAGAACATATAAGCTGCAAAGAGACACAGAAGGTATTCTGAGCGGCTGTGGATCAGGACCAGTTTGTATGTTCATTTTGAAAGTTTCAAGGTCACTAAAATTCTAGTTAAAAATACCCATGCCTTTACTAAGTTTAGAATATTATAATAAAAAGATCAAAGCATCCAAGGGAAACCAAAGGACTGTTTTCAGTTTTGTGAATAAAGTATTACATAAAAGTCAAACTGTCCTTCCAAATATTATCAACTCAGAAACAAATATGGCCCATTGTTTTAATATCAAAAAAATATTAAATATACATAGTGGATTCGATTCCAGGACCTTTTCACAGGGTAAGCCATTGGTAGAAGAATCCTGCATATCCATGATGGATACCTTTGAGCCTTTTACAGAGACTGATATCAGACAGTTGCAGAAAAGGTAATCTAATTGTCTGGATGGTCTGATAAGCCCAATTACAAATATAGTTGATAAATCATTATCTCTGGATGGAGATCAATGAAAGCTACCCTTGTAACACCATTAACCAAAACACAGTATGGACTGTAATATTCTAAACGATTATAGTTGCTTTCAATCTAAACAAATATTTAATCAATAATAACCTTAATGAATCACTATATATAAAAGTGGTCACAGAAGGGAAACCGCATTGGTTCGGGTGAAAATGATTTTATGATATCAATTGATCAAGGTAAGCCACTATTATTTGTTCTTCTGAACCTGTCTGATGCATTTGATACAATTGACTATAATGTACGCTTCTCTAGGTTAAAAGAGATATTTTGTCTGTCAGGTAAAGTACTTGACTGGTTTCGATCCTAGAGAGTGTCCAGAGAGTGTCTGTTCATAGTATTTTATTTAACGTTCAGTTTTTGTTATCTGGTGCACCACAAGGTTCAGTTGTTGGTCCCTTGGTTTTCACAATATATGCCCGTCCTCTTGGGATCCTTAGGCAGCGATATGGGGTAAATATCATTTGCATGATGATGACACACAGCTATATATATAACTGGATCCTGACAATGAGTTAAATTTCTCCTCTTTCTTGAAGAATTTAGAACATTGTATTGCTGATATTCGGATATGGATGACTCAAAATCTTCTAAAATGTAATGATAATAAAACAAATATTATATATTTGGCATCACCACATTGTGTTAAATCATTACAGATGGGTGCATCTTAGATTACCCCTAATTGGCCAGTACAAAATCAAGGGGTCATTTTTGACTAAAGTATTAACATGTCTGAACATATCATATCAGTATGTCGAACTGCCTACTACCATCTTAAGGGGCACCTCCGTCGTGTAGTTGGTAGCGCGTTGGACCACAAATCACTACCACCTAGTTCGAATCTCAGCGTGGGCATATCTGAAGGGTGTTTCACCTTTTGATTTCGCTTCATTATCTTTGGAGGTCGCTGGGCCCATTTAGCCTACCATGTGCACAAAACTGGCCGTAAAACATCAAACACCATCATCATCACTACCGTCTTAAGAACACCCGCAGTTTAAACGCATTCTTGACACAAGAACCACTTGTAACTGTAGTTCACGCCTTTATTACATCTCGTCTAAACTATTGTAACTCCCTGTTATATGACATATCTGATTATCGAATTCAGAATAGTGCAGCTCGCATTGTAATAAATACTAGACTAGAAAATATGATCATATTACCCCATTTCTTCAAATACTGCATTGGCTACTTGTTAGACAGGGTATCTATTTCAATATTTTATTAATAAATCTGTCAATGATATAGCGCCTGAATACTTGTGTACTGGTGTCCATTAGAAAGTCTTCTCGAAAACTCATGTCATCCAGTCAGATACTATTGCAGGTCCTGTATCTCAGCTAAAGTCATATGGTGATTATGCGTTTAGCGTTGCAGCCCCAACTTTGTAGAATAGGATGCCGGCAGATATTAGAAATGCGTTTTCCCTGGAATTTTTTTATCTGTTTTAAAAACACACCTGTTAAAGGTTGCTTTAACAGATAAATAATAATTATCTTTTAAATCTATTACAGGGTTTTATTGTATTACATTATAAATCAGAGATGAAACACCCTTCAGATATGCCCACTACCCTGTTTGCTGTAGTGCCAGACATTTAACAATCCACTAATGAAGTAGATATATATCAGATCGCAACCAACAACTACTTGCTGGTCACTTAATACTTCCTCACGGCTAACCTGACAGGTGATTTAAGGACAAATTGTTTATTTTAGGTAATTTCCCATTATTAAGAATGATAACCAAAACAACAACATATGTACATGATACAGGAGCTGGCTCTGTTAGATCTACATCACATCTGTGTGTACTACTTCGTTGCTTCATTACTACATAAAGTCACTTAGCCCTGCCACAAATAAAATACTCCATAATAATAAAAATCAGTTCTGCACATACAGCCAACGAATAAGCGTACAGCACAAAATAAAATAAAATTATCTCTCAAAATTTTATATTCCGCCTCCAATGAAACAAACTCAATACGGATTAGATTAAATCTAAAACAAAATGCTGTCATAATCTCATATTACAAGACTTTCATTGTCTACCTACTAGAATAAATCTACTTTATCAGACTAAATGCATGATATATAAAATAGCGACAATTAGATCTATGACACTACACAAATATAGATCCAGACATAGCCACACCACATCCAATTTAATGGATTTCTGATCGGGAACTATTTCGTAAATACTAAATTCGAAATTCAGTAAACACTATATATATGCGCGCGGACATAAGTTACTACTACTAATATTAGTATGCGCGCGGACATAATAGTTACCAATAGAGATACCTATAACAGGAGACGATACATTTAGACATCTGGCCGAAATTATTTGTACCAATGCGATACCTATTGACAACTAGCCCTTTGATCCAGCTCCAGATAAACAAGATGTATTGGATGATGGTGAGACTGAGATATCATTCCAAATGAAAGATTACAAAGGTGGGATAAAATACTGGATAAATGATCATTTTCATCTTTCATTTCATCAACATCAACCTTGCCTTCTCAGACACCATTCTCAACACATTTATCACAACAATAATACGCTTTGTGACCCTTAATGTTTTTGATAAAAGCATGTGCAGGAGCATCACAAATGAGACAAAAGTTTGTTTTCAGACCCATCAACTTCAATTCCATACGATTCAATAAACTGCATTTCACCAATAAAATCCAGAAGATATTGCCCTAAATCACCTGGATTTTTCTCACTACTAAACAAGCCAATGATAAACGGGTCAGATACAAGATAAAAAGTCAATACAAGACATTTAGTATATCTAATTCATTTTCTGCCGACCTTGTTGCCGTCTTGTACGACGACGCGTACACCAAGGTGTTCAAACAGTACCATTTTATTGACACTTGGACGGGCGATGTTTTCTATATTAGACTGACTGTCACAGAAACT
>JAODUP010000972.1:127500-135000 GCA_025642065.1 Paralvinella palmiformis | reverse complement strand
TATGCAAGAGGGCGCCTCTTTGCTCTAACTGGTAGTGCGTTGGATCACAGATCACTACCACCTGATTTCGAATTTCGGCGTCGGCACATGTGAAGGATGTTTCATATTTGACTTCGCTTCATTAACTTTGGAGGTGGAACGGCCTATTTAGCCTATCATGTGCACAAAAGTGGCCGCCAATCATCATCATCTGTAATACGTAAGACATTCACTGTTAACCAAAACATCTGTCTTATATTTTAAATCCTTGGATATATACAATTTGTGATATGGTCATCTGGAATTGCGAAAGACAATACATATACACTCTCTGACTCACTGACTAATTGTTTGATTCGGCCACTGACCCGGTGACTAACATATATGGTGACTCACTGTCGGACTGACTCGGAAACTCATTCAAACAATGACGGAGAGAGGCCGGTTGCAAAATAACTCCCAACCAATTATCTCGTATTCATAAACGGAATTAGAAAGAACAGGAATTAAAAAGCAAAAACGATACACAATAGCTATTATAACTCAGTGTATTATTCCCTCGATAATATTTCATAATACGCGATATTGTGAGTCGGTAGAGAGGATAATAAAAGTAATATGTCTGGTGTTTACGTTATGCTCTAAGATAATCATATTTCAGGGTGCAATTTTCTAGTCCAGGTAGTCCATTGTTCACCTGACTTTAAGAAGAGGACGAAGATTTATAAGACGCAATTGTTAACCGGACAGCTAACAACTTCAACATTTAATGCCGGAGAGTCCTATAGAGCGCCGATTCAATGGCTGCCATTCTCGAGTTACGGCCTAAGATGAATTAGGCCGGTCAGAGGTCACCGGATCCACCAATGGCCGCTATTTTATGCTGGACGTGAGTTATTATAATTGGTAGGAACATAGTATAGCTATGTCGGCGCTTCACAAGATCGGGACGATTAAGATATGATCGGTATTTTTCAAAACCGAACGAAGATCCTTTTTGTGGCCGATCGTTATTAAATAGCAGCCGTCGACCTAGAACCGTGCATCATATTCTTTCCAGCCAATGGCTAGCGAGGTAACAATCACGTGGGAAAATACTTTCCGGTGTATCAAGTAAATATAACCACTGTTGTGGGTTATGAACTATGGCACAGTTAATTCATTTATGGCTATGTGTGCTTGTTTGCATATATATATATATATATATATATATATATATCATTGTGTGTATGTATGCGTGTGTGTGTATGTATGTGTGTGTGTGTGTATGTGTGCGTGTGTATGTGTGTGTGTGTGTTTGTGTGTTTATTTGTGTGTATGTCTGTGTGAAATTAAGCATTCTTTCCTATTATGAAGGCATCTAATTATATTGAAGAAACAACAACTCTACTAAAATAGTCATAGATCAGGACAATTAAGAAAGCTTTAGGTAGCATACCTTATACGGCTTATTAGTGACATACTTACCTTTTTTTTGTCAGCGATAAAAAGCCGCCGTATTTTGTTACGACGTTGTCTATTATAAATTGAAACTTGAAAGTTTTTATGTGGATCGCGCAGTTAGAACTGAAACATGGTCGAATGTTGTTTTGTTTTGTTGCTCGGGGGGAGAATCCCCAGGCTGTCGCTTATTCGGCTCAGCCTCTATGTTGGAATGGTTGAGGAACCCCCTTCCCCACCACTCACAGGGTAGCAATACGGAAAGATGGAGCCGAAATACCCCGAGGGTGGTCACTGCCAGAGTGTTTTACGTCAAATATGTTAATGAATAGCGCAATTTGAACAACTATTAATAAATAATCAAATATTAACGGCTGTTAAGTCAGATTAACATACAAGAAAAGGTTGAAAGCAAATCGTTATTCATAAATAAATAAGTCGTGTTCTAAAAGCGAATTGTCCGTGGGCCCGATGCCTCCCCCGTGAACCTGAACAATGGATGCCACCATCACCATCACCAAATGGGTGTAGACGATGTCGTAGTGTCTATACCCATTATATCATTATAGGGGCTGCGACCCGTACCTAAAAACGATATTTCGGACTGGAGCAATTCTACGATCTCATTCGCCCGTTCCTTCATACACAGATAACGAAAGACTCGATGTGTTTTGCGTCAAGGTCTAGCAGAGTTTATTTCAACTATACTATATGTATATCAAGTAACACGCGTCAGTATGGAGCTGCAATAGGCACTGCTTCATTGAGTCACTGCTTCGTTGAGCCACTGCTTCATCGGGTGACTCCTTTAGTCAATGCTTACACGAGTTGGTTGGTTTTGTTGTTCGGGGAGAATCCCCGGCTGTCGCTTAATCAGCACAGTCTCTATGTTGGAGTGGTTGAGGAAGCTCCTCCCCCACCACTCACAGGGGAGCAGTACGGAAAGATGGAGCAGAAATACCCCGAGGGTGGTCACTGCCAGAGTGTTTTACGTGCTCAGAGGGTTTTGAACGTCCCCCCTTTATTTTAAATAATTCAGTGGAGACGGCAGCGCCATTTAACGTGGTCAGCCACCCACCATGTTGTGAACCGAGAAACTAATCTCCGGAAACGTTTCGACCTCTTGCTGGGTTCGAACCTGCGACCGTTGGCACCAAGTGCCGGGTGCTTAACCGCTAGGCCACCGGAGCTCGATGGTCGAATTCAAGGATGTCACGATTATCTATTATCCTCGCTAGTCACTAGAAGCACAGAAGACAGCAATTAATATTAGTGGAATTAATGTTTGAAAAATATGGCACAAAATCCAACCAGAGACAGTACTGGGTTTAAATACGGACCGGGGCGCAACTGTCTGGAAGTGAATAAACGGCCTGGGTGGTTAGCCAGGTAGATACGGAATATTTGCATGGAGTCAGGAGTTACACTTGACGAGTGTATTGTCTTTCACTTCAGCGATAGTACCCCTAGAAATGGCCATCGCGTGCAAGGAAGCGTCCTTAAAACAGTCGCATCTACGTTGACGTACGACCCAAAACAGCGTATTCGTGACACACTAACTCCCATCATTAACTGTGTATAAGCTTTCCATTCGTCGGATGGGGCGCCTCCGTGGTCTGACGGTAGCGGGTTGGACCACTGATCACTACCACCCGTGTTCGAATCTCGGCGTGGGGGAATCTGAGGGGCGTTTCATCTTTGACCCGGCTTCATTACCTTTGGAGGTCGCTCGGCCCATTTAGCCTACCATGTGCACACAAGTTGCCGTAAAACAACAATCATCATCATCATCATGATCCATTAGTCAGATAACTAAATATAAGGCGAACCAGTCTGTTTTCGCTCGATATTGCAACGTTTCCTAAAAACTACTAGAAATGTATATATTTGCCCCCTAAGATATAATTTCTTTATGACGTTGCCAGATAATCGTTCACGTTAATCATTTATACGGGCGTTGTTTCCGAGTTGTGCCGACGCATAACGTGGCGGGGTTTAGTACGGACGAGAGCTGCCACGGCGGTAATTAGTACGTCCCGAGAACGTCTCTCACGAGGCACATACGTGACTGATCACTAATCAGCGATGAGATTAATCCAATAATCAGTATCTATAGCTGTTACGCCGCATTGTTGCATCGTCCCCAGTCGAAGACGGTAACAACCCTTCAATATGGGATACCAATATTTTGTTTAGACTTATTAAAGTAGGTACATGGTTCGCTCTTGAAGGATTCTTGTACAGCTTAAACATGCACTTCTATCAGACTTACGCTGTTTATAAACACCCACGTACAAGTAATCGCAACTATACAGGTAGTTTACGCACGACACCCAGATCCTTTAGTGCCCGATATCAGCTGATAGATGACGACGGTGTGAGAAATATTACACATTCTTAGCTTTTTGTTTGGCCCAGTCGTAGCGTGGTGTGCGCAAGCCGTTCGGATGTGATCAGCGGTGATTTTGCTCTAACCGCCAAGTATCACAGGTTCGATCCCGTCAAAAGGTAGAAGAAACCTTTCAAATGATTTTGTTTTTGGCTCGCAACATCGTGGATGGCTGACCACGTTAAACGACGCTGGCGTCTCCAATGAATTAATGTAAAAGAGGGGGATGTTAATGGTCCTCTAAGGTCGTAATATACCCTGGCAGTGACCACCCATGGGGTATTTCGGGTCTACCTTTCCATAAATGCTCCTCTGTGAGTGGTGGTGGAGGAAATACGAACAACAATTCAATAAAAAAAGGACCACACCGAAAATAAGTGCTCTCACTTTTGTGTGCAATACCTGTTTCATGATAATAGATCATGAAGCGAAAATAAACAATCAATCAATCAATCAATCAATTAATCCGGGGTCTGAATTTATCTGATATGTTTTCAGTAAAGATGTAAATGTCTACGGCCACATTTGTAGGTTAAATGGACCGAACAACCCCAAAGGTAATGAGGCGAAGTGAAAGATGAAACACTCTTCATACATACCATGTCTCGGGGTTTGATCTCAGCTGCTACAGTAGTGTAATTTCAGTAGGTATTGAGCAGTAAGTGCGTGCATGGGGTTTTTAACGTCCCCCTTTATTTTAAATAATTCAGTGGAGACGGCAGCCCCATTTAACGTGGTTAGCCAGTCACCACGTTGTGAACCGAGAAACTAATCTCCGGAAAGTTTCGACCCCTTGCTGGGTTCGAACCTGTGCCCGTTGGCACCAAGTGCCGGGTGCTTAACCGCTAGGCCACCGGAGCTCGATGGTCGAATTCAAGGATGTCACGATTATCTATTATCCTCGCTAGTCACTAGAAGCCACAGAAGACAGCAATTAATATTAGTGGAATTAATGTTTGAAAAATATGGCACAAAAGCCAACCAGAGACAGTACTGGGTTTAAATACGGGCGGGGGCGCAACTGTCTGGAAGTGAATAAACGGCCTGGGTGGTTAGCCAGGTAGATACGGAATATTTGCATGGAGTCAGGAGTTACACTTGACGAGTGTTTTGTCTTTCACTTCTGCGATAGTACCCCTAAAAATGGCCATCGCGTGCAAGGAAGCGTCCTTAAAACAGTCGCATCTACGTTGACGTACGACCCAAAACAGCGTATTCGTGACACACTAACTCCCATCATTAACTGTGTATAAGCTTTCCATTCGTCGGATGGGGCGCCTCCGTGGTCTGACGGTAGCGGGTTGGACCACTGATCACTACCACCCGTGTTCGAATCTCGGCGTGGGGGAATCTGAGGGGCGTTTCATCTTTGACCCGGCTTCATTACCTTTGTATGTCGCTCGGCCCATTTAGCCTACCATGTGCACACAAGTTGCCGTAAAACAACAATCATCATCATCATCATGATCCATTAGTCAGATAACTAAATATAAGGCGAACCAGTCTGTTTTCGCTCGATATTGCAACGTTTCCTAAAAACTACTAGAAATGTATATATTTGCCCCCTAAGATATAATTTCTTTATGACGTTGCCAGATAATCGTTCACGTTAATCATTTATACGGGCGTTGTTTCCGAGTTGTGCCGACGCATAACGTGGCGGGGTTTAGTACGGACGAGAGCTGCCACGGCGGTAATTAGTACGTCCCGAGAACGTCTCTCACGAGGCACTTACGTGACTGATCACTAATCAGCGATGAGATAAATCCAATAATCAGTATCTATAGCTGTTACGCCGCATTATTGCATCGTCCCCAGTCGAAGACGGTAACAACCCTTCAATATGGGATACCAATATTTTGCCTAGACGTATTAAAGTAGGCACATGGTTTCCATTGAAGGATTCTTGTACAGCTTAAACATGTACTTCTATCAGACTTACGCTGTTTATAAACACCCACGTACAAGTACTCGCAACAATACGGGTAGTTTACGCAAGACACCCAGATCCTTTAGTGCCCGATATCAGGTGATAGATGACGACGGGGTTAGAAATATTACACATTCTTAGCTTTTTGTTTGGCCCAGTCGGAGCGTGGTGTGCTCAAGCAGTTCGGATGTGGTCAGCGGTGATTTTGCACTAACCGCCAAGTATCACAGGTTCGATCCCGTCAAAAGGTAGAAGAAACCTTTCAAAGGATTTGTTTTTGGCTCGCAACATCGTGGATGGCTGACCACGTTAAACGGCGCTGGCGTCTCCAATGAATTAATGTAAAAGAGGGGGATGTTAATGGTCCTCTAAGGTCCTATTTCGGGTCTACCTTTCCATAAATGCTCCTCTGTGAGTGGAGGTGGAGGAAATATGAAGAACAATTCAATAAAAAAGGACCACACCGAAAATAAGTGCTCTCACTTTTGTGTGCAATACCTGTTTCATGATATTAGATCATGAAGCGAAAATAAACAATCAATCAATCAATCAATCAATCAATTAATCCGGGGTCTGAATTTATCTGATATGGTTTCAGTAAAAGAGGTAAATGTCTACGGCCACTTTTGTAGGTTAAATGGACCGAACAACCCCAAAGGTAATGAGGTGAAGTGAAAGATGAAACACTCTTCATACATACCATGTCTCGGGGTTTGATCTCAGCTGCTACAGTAGTGTAATTTCAGTAGGTATTGAGCAGCAAGTGCGTGCATCTGGTGCTAAATAGTCTATAAACTTTGGATTTATTATACGCGTTACTAGTTCGATGGATAACATCTTGAATCGTGCCAGAATCTTGTTTGAGCGAAAATTCAAAGTAAAAGGTATATGATCCCAATCAGGATCTGGAACCAATTATAATTGTAATTATAGATCCGAACCATATAAAGTTGTGGCTATTTCTTGGCCGTGCAATACTAGCCGTTCGTTGTTCAGCGTTTTGTGTCTTCTGTATAGATTAGAATACTAGTACAATGAGAGAGGATAACTTAAGTTGGCTGTTGTCTTTCTTGGTAGGATATAATTCGTCTTAAGGGAACACTAATTCACATAATAATAATAATAATAATAATAATAATAATACTTGATAGCCTATCTTTGAAAAATTAAACCACCACAAGGAATGCATATTTTACACCAAAACATATTTGTATTCAAACCATATTCTTGTATAAATTGCGATGTTATATGACCTATTAATATTATGTATTAGAATTCTGAAAGTTAATAAATTATATTGAGTAGTTACTGCTTATCTAATCAATATCCATCCTTCAATATTTCTAGCCTAAATTATGGTGTTTTATCTAGGATTTTGTTATACCGCCTCCTTCGTGTCTTTCACCGGTAATGATCTATTCTTTAACAGGTATTATTATTATTATTATTATTATTATTATTGCTATTATTGTTATTATTATTATCACCTCGACCCATTACTGCTACCGCAACGAGCATTACTACCACTATTACTACCGATCCTACCATTACAACAACTACACTAACAATAACAACGACAACTATAACAACAGCTACTATTACTACAACTACTAATGCTAATCGCACCCCTACTAAACAATTACAAACCTTATTGAAATTATACATTTTATCCAAAATTATACAAAGTGCAGTTGGACTCCTTATAGGCAAAACTCATTCCATAATGACCTTAGTAAACCAGAACAATATGCATATAAAGGTG
>JAODUP010000972.1:87500-120000 GCA_025642065.1 Paralvinella palmiformis | reverse complement strand
CCTATCTTGACGTGCATACTTGTTATCAGTGTCAGCTCTTATCTCGTGTGTATTCTGATAACTCTTATCACTTGCAAGCTGTCAGTCTCTGAACACTCTCTCACACTCTAGAGTCTCTTAATTGTCTGCGAGCTACTCACCGAAAAGTGCACGCACCGACGAATTCGCGCATCTGTCTGTGCATAGCAACCTACGTAGCAACGTATATCCATACACATGTACGCATGTGCGCTTCCTCAATATGATCAAATGAGCAAACACCTAGCCAAACGAACAGACAGTGATGCACGAGCATGCATAATGAGTAGGTATCTTTTTAGAATTGATTTAAAATTTCAAGTGACGACGTATTTCTAATATCTGCCAGCAACCTATTTCACAAAGTGGGTGTTGCAACACTAAACACGCAATCACCATACTGCTATAATATCGGACCGGGTGACCTTAGTTTTCGGGATGGCTTTCTAATGGACACAAGTTCACACAGGTGCCATATCATTGATGAAATCTCGAAATGGATACGCTGTCTAACAGGTAGCCAATGTAGTTTTTGAAGAATTGGGGTGATATGATCATATTTTCTAGTATTTATCACAATGCGAGCTGCACTATTCTGAATTCGCTGAAGGCGATTAATGCTATAATCAGACATGCCATATAACATGGAGTTACAATAGTCTATACGAGATGTAACAAAGGCATGGACTACAGTTACAAGTGCTTCTTGTGTCAATAATGTTTTTAAACAGTGGGTGTTTCTAAGATGGTAGTAGGCAGGTTGGCATACCAATATGTTAAGTTTATACATGTTAATACATTTATAAAAATACCTCCTAGATATGTTAAAAATCCATTAGGTGTAATCGAATATGCACCCATCTGTAATCCTGGTGTCTTTATGGATTAAACACAATGTGTTGATGCCAAACATATCATATTGGTTTTATTATCATTTAATCTTAGAAGATTTTGATTTATCTATAGCATAATATCAGCAATACAATATTTTAAATTATTCATGGAGGAGGAGAAATTTAGCTCATTGTCCAGATTCAGTGATATATACAGCTGTGTGTCATCAGGATACAAGTGATATTTAACCGCATATCGCTGCTGAATAATCTCAAGAGGACAGGTACACATTGTGAAAACCAGAGGACCAAGAACGGAACCCTGTGGAACACCAGATAACAAAAACTGAACGTCAGATAAAATACCATGAACACACACTCTCTAGGATCGTTGTTCCAGATAGGAGCGAAAATATTCAAGTACTTTACCTGACATACCAAACATGTCCTACAACCTAGATATAAATACATTATGGTCAACTGCATCAGATGCAGCAGTAATACTGGCTTAACTTGATTAATTGACATCATAATCTAATTTTTTACTCGAACCAAGGCTGTTTCAGTGCAGTCATCACTCTCGGCTTGATTACGGCAACGTTCTCCTGTATGGTCTTCCAAGCACACTGAAAGTACAGAATTCGTCTGCCAGGTTAGCCACTCGCACTTATAAAAGAGAACATATAACACCAGTCTTGAACTCCCTGCATTCGCTTCCGGTTATATATAGGTCGCAGTACAAGACTTCGATGTACACTTTTAAGCCACTTCAAGGGACTGCCCCTCAGTACTTAGAGGAACGTGTTATTCCGTATCAGCCGGCAAGGTCTCTACGGTCTCAGTCTGGAGCATTCTTAGCCGTACCAACAGCACGTGGAGTGACATACGGTAATAGTTGTTTCAGAAAGGCTGCTGCAACCTTATGGAATAATCTTCCAATAACCATCAGAAAGTGCAAGACCATTGATACCTTCAAAAAGAAGATAAAAACTAATCTTTTTGTGTCAGCTTTTCCTACCTGAATATATGATGTACTTGGCAGGAAATATTATGTATTTTTAAAGATGTAAATCTGTTACATCAATAGAATTATTTATTATCAAGCGCCTTGGACTAACTTTCCTACAGGTTATATAAGGCGCTATATAAATTGTATATATATATATATATATATATATATATATATATATATATATATATATATATATATATATATATATACTTTAGTGATTATTGGTATATTATTGAATATTTGCTTAGATGGAAAGCAACTGCCCTATATATCCTATAGCAAATGCAAATTTAAGATTTTAATCTTTTAGGATATTAGATTAACTGTTTTTTTATTAATGGATATATATATATATATATATATATATATATATATATATATATATATATATATATATATATATATAATCAGCTTATACTAATATAAATTAAATCTTGATGTAACGTATCTGATAGTTGAACTATCCGAAAAATATGCCAGTGCCATTACATTGAGAGCCGGTCATATTTCTCGCCAGTAATTACAATTATACAGGCAAGCACAGCTAATGCACCTCCACGCACACTAGAACACCGTTTCTAGAACGAGGCAGACAGTCAGTCAGAGATACATAGGTAGATAAATAGATGAATAGATAGACAGATAGATAGATAGAGATATGTAGATAGCTCTAAGACAATTAACATATTATTATAGCTTTAAAGAAATTATCAGTGGTAGATAAAATCTCGAAATTGCTGGACAGTAACGTTTTTCACGTGTGATAATTTGCATAAAATAATCAATAACGTAAACATCATATGATGGTATATCGGTTCCGATATAAACAAAGGCACGTGGTTAACAGTACGTAATCTGTCCTCGTCACAGAATGTCACTTCGCTCACTGGATCTTTTGAAGTGTCGTATGGTTTGACCTTTCCTGTCAGGATGGTGCCTGTGTGTCTGTTAATTGGTGTCAATCGGGGTCAAGTTAAAATAAATACATCAGAATAACAAACCCGGATTGGTTCGCTATGTAAGTCAGTTTGGGGTATATATTTAACCGGTCGTGTATCAGAAATTAAAATGCGGGCCTCGTCGTTAGCACAACTGTTAGAACTGTTCCAGCTCAGAATGGCTCCTGTCACTCCTCGTCCACCTGTCCAGGGCGTGTTTTGCGTTTCGTTATATTTCTTGATGGGGATTTTGTAGAGAATGTCTCATTATAGGGAATTTTGGCCTATAATGCCAAAATATGATCACTATGGCTCTTTATATCACATAACATACACATTTAGGTTTCAGTCTAAATAATAATAATAATAATACTAATAATAATAATAATAATTAATAATAATGCTACGAATATTAATAATTAACTTGTTTTAAGCCTCTTATTAGTAAAAAAACCACACCCAGAAAACCATCTGCAGTGAACTTCCACAATGATAAAAATGCATGTCAAGATATTGAACGAAGTTATAGGTCATAAGTCATATAAATATTGTTTTATACACATTCCATATAGCACTAAAACGATTTAAAAAAAGCTGTTTGGTGTATATTATATAGACCAAACAGTTATACATTTTAATGAAAATACATTATAACATGTATTATACAATAACACGCGATGAAATTATGCCAATCTTAATGCCGATAAGTACTTTCACACTTTTATTTTAGGATACTTATTTTTATAAAAGTGAAAAGCACGATTCTGTAGTTATTAATTGGATCTTCCGAGATAATGCTTTAATCAAATTGAATTTAAAATAAACAAACAAAAACAAAAAACAAAACCAGACAAAAGCAATTGTGATTCTGCAGTCATCAATCTGATCTTCCGAGATTATGCCATCATCAAATACTACAAAGAACAATGCCAAAAATCCTATAGAGAAAGTTGTTTCGTCATTGACTTCGCCTCATTACCTTTGCAGGTCGCTCGGCCCATTTAGTCTAGTGTGTGCACAAACGTGACCGCAAAACATCGATCATCATCATCACCTATACAGAATCAACCGTGAAACAAACACAAACAAATAGACACAGATAAGCGAACTTTACTGTCTTCACAGCGCTGGGGTATCCACTTGGATTCTGTGATCGATGATAGCAACCACAGCAAACACTCAGACATTCAGGGCTGTTTATGATCCATTGAACGTAATAAATAGGTCAGTGTTATCGGTTGGATATAATGGACGGCAACACACGATGGCCGTTTTGTTATTGGGTCGAGATAATCCCGGGCCGAACTGCACCGCACAAAAACACTTCGGAGGGTGACGGATTTACGGAGTCTTTTTCGGATGGCAAAAGGTCCTGCCGTTCGTGTTGGCGTATTGTCGTCAACAAAAGCAGACTAATACTTCGCCTTAAACGGATGTGTCAGTCGGATGAAGGATTAGTGCCGTTTACAGACATGATAACAGCCTAAGCAGTTTATCATCTCTCAAAGCGTGACATCGAATATCACGGCCATTAAACGGGCTAAACTATGTGCTGATATGTTCTACAGGTCCATTGACAGATCTGTAGTTTGGGGGGGGGGGGGAATGGTGTACGTTAATGATTTTTTCTAACAAAGGAAACACTTATTCGATTTGGTTGCAAGCGAACAGGTCAACAACACTAATGGCAGATATTCCTGGCCAAAAGTTAAGCACCACTTCAGGTCAAAACACGTCATTTTAATCTGGCTGTTGTGATGTTACTTAGTGCATTTCTATTTAATTTGCTTCAGAAATATAAAAAAGTATAAATTAGCAAATAAATATTATTATTAGACAGTTTAAACATTTATGCTTGTTAATTATCCACTATTTGTAATAAGCTTTTTAAAAATTAAATGGGTATTTGAAAACATATTTCAGCCATCATTAACTTTTGGCCTCCAGTATATTTATAGTTCATAGCTAACTGTGCATCAGAATTTCTCAGTACTGACTGCATCTGTGGGGTGTTCGACCTGAAAGTCTTATTTCCACAAGGGAGTCGCCCTTTTCGCAAAATATCTAAGGTGTGACACTCGTTGATATTAAACCTCACTCAATCACTCAATCACTCACTCAATCACTTACTCACTCTCCCAGCCACTCACGCACTCACCCACTGATCCACACATTGTCGTGAGTGATATGAAGCCGTTTATTGACAGAAGACACATCTTCGAGCCCAAACCTCGAGATATGAGTGCATCCCAGTAAGTAAGTAAGTAAGTAAGTAATAATAATAATAATAATAATAATAATAATTATTATTATTATTGTTATTATCACCATTGTCACCATCTTCTTTACTGATTGATTATTTTATGATGTCATGTCGTCAAGTTTAAATAACTCAATGACCTACGACATATTAAATGTTCTGAACAGCGCGGATGTTTACAGATTAATCTGTAGTCAACATGGATCCTGTCATACTATAGCCAGGTTATGAAGGCTGATGATAATTTACTAAAGTAATTTACTTACTAGTTACTGGTGGGTAATTAATTATGGGCGAAATTAATTACTTAGGACCTTTGTCTCAATCGTGTAATGTGCAGTGCCTGTGTAGTGAATAATTATGTACTGTTTGCTTCTTTACCGTGTGTATATAATTATGTATGCGTGTTTATGTATGTATTCTTGGGTATTTTCTGATTGATCTATCGACAGCCAACGAGTTGTAAATGCCATATAGTATTTCAACACTACTCATGTCATGCAGCTTTTTTCTCTCTCTCTCTCTCTCTCTCTCTCTCTCTCTCTCTCTCTATATATATATATATATATATATATCTATATATAGAGTACGAAAGTGACCACTCGCCAATCGCCATGGCGAGTGCATCTTTCTCCCAGCGAGTTTCAAGGGATCCGCACTGGCCACGCTGGCGTGTGCTAATATTTGGTACAATTGGCAAGCACAAAATCTAGTACGGTTGCCAGGAAAATATCACCCCTAATTTAATTTAATTCTGCTGTTTTCCCACTTTTTGTCGACAAATTTGTCAACTTTAGTTTTCCCATGGCGCCATTTTTAGACAAATGCCGCGGTATGGAATATTCGTTTTATTTATCCCGAATCTTAGCAACTCAGTGAAATGCTCTTATCGACGCGACCTCGATTTTGCTGTAAACATGGATAAATCTGGTAAATTATGGAAGTAAACAGAAATAACTGGCGAATATCAGAACGATGCAAAGAAGAAAAGAAAACTCCCCCTTGAGGAAATTGCAGAACATTTAAAGAAAGCAAAATCCACTGAAAACAGCACAAAGAGTAGGAGAAATCAACCCTCAAACCTAAAAAATATGAAAATTCTTACCAAAGTGGCAGAATGGTAGACCATAGCTTTCATACAATGTTCAAAGAGGTACGTGGTGCACACTGTGTGTGTGGCATGAGGCCAAAATATTCAGGCAAACGATGAATGGCAGCAAAAAGTATAAACTTGAGACTCTAACTTATATGATAAGAGTAAATGTCACAGGGAAGCGATGTCGATTCAGCTGAGTACCATTGATAAACATTAATTGACCAAAGTAACAAGTGACAAATTGGGCCTCTTCTACAGAAATGTACATGCACTCCTCAAGCACCAGAAGAGCTTTAGACACTTCAGTTGGCTCTGTATGTTGGACGAAGCAAAGGATTTAAAACCCGGCAACACATTCTGAAGTGACAAGTCTGATCAACTGTTTGGGACGACGTTAGCACAGGTTGAAAAGAACAAGCTAGCTGATGAGATCAAACAATTTCCATTGATAAAATTGACGAGTGATGGATCTACGGATAGTAGGATCACTGAAAAAATCCTGTAATTTCAATGTTCGGAAAGAGTCGCACTGTGGCAGTCCTGAGAATTCAAATGCATTTGATGACAAAGGATTTGGTGATATGCATGATTCAGATGAATTTGACAATGAAATGGCTGAGGAGGAAGTGGTGAAGAGCTTTATCAGTTTCAAAGTGATTATTAGTGAAAATGATGAACTTGTGTAGAAATGAATTTCACAGCCAAAAGTGATTAAATTGGGATTAAACACGTTTTGATTCAAAAGTGACTGTTCTCATTTGATTAAGTGAAGTGCGATGTACAAAATCTGTTGAGTTACCAATGTTAAACGATGATGTGAGTTACATGTGCGTTATAGGGATATACTTTTAAAAAGACACATATTTCACCAAGCCTAAAAGTAAATTTAGGTTTACAGCTGATCAAGATCAACATTTTCGTAAGTTCCTACACGTCATATGGACTTGCATAGTCATGAGCTTCGACGGTGGCAACGTTTGTCGAAATTGAGGTCACTAATGGGAAGGGCCTTTAAACAGCGTCTTTATATTCTAAGTTCAGTGGCCTTCTAGTTAGATTCTTCACGTCTTGGACACTTTATTCTCAAACATATTACATCCTCTATAGACCGTACTAGTAACAAACAAAGAATTATTGCATTCATGATAAGATATTACTGCTTTTTGAGCTTACGATTTTATCTAATGGGAATTCCGAAGATGACACAATATGTGAGAAATATGAAGGGTTGTATGCTTCATACCGGCATAAAAATGAATCTAATATGAAATTAATGCAAAGGTTTTATTAGATAAATAAAAACGATTATATAACACTCTCGAAATATTTACGTATTATTTTGTTGCTCACGCCGTTATTATATTTTATATTCTATATTCTGTATTATTTATTTTATATTATATACTATATCTGATATATATTTTATTATTCTTTATATATTCTAGTATCGATCTTTTTTGTCATCTTTAGAAGCGTCCTTTCACGAAATTTAGTTTTTCAAAGTTATTTCTAATACCAGCAACTTATGCTACTTGTTTTAGGTCTCTCTCTCTCTCTCTCTCTCTCTCTCTCTCTCTCTCTCTCTCTCTCTCTCTCTCTCTCTCTCTCTATTCATTCATATTCTCTATATAATATATATATATATATATATATATATATATCAAGGAAACTCCGAGGTCAAGCTTTTGCAAAGGTTTAAATAAGCAATAATGAGCTCGCCGGAAATGTGACTCCTCCAAGTTCGGTGCCAGCAGCGTTTGCTCGAGGGTGTCAGCCATTGATTAAGTGATCCAGCCGCCATAAAGCCCAGTGTCAGTCTCATTAATACGCATGGTATATAGGCGTACAACGTGCGTCATCCGGAGTAAGGAATATTCCTCTAACTCAACACGTACCATATCGGCGTAACACTGAGTAGTTTCCGGTCACGTGGCTGGCACGTGTCGTATTCCTTCCCGAAATATAATCACCATCCCGGAATATCGCTCGTTTGTGGTAGCGTTATTCCGGCAATTAGTGTGCTAATGGGAACCGAACCCCGGACGGGGTCGATTGTTGATAGGACGCTCCACCAATTTAGCCATTCCGGGAGATGGCTGACAAGTTCAAGGAGTGGTCACTTGTGATGTGCCTCGAAGATGTTTACTTCCCTCTAAGTGACCTTGATACGTGACACTGACCACTTATAGATGTACAATGCAGGTGTCGCTGCTATTCCACGTGTGGCGTTAGGGGGGGGGATGTGTTAATGGGGGTGGAGTGGTAACCTTAAATATGCCTATGTCGCGTTAATGTGTGTGAGTGTGTATACTGTGAAAACCAAGGGAATCCTACTGTTGAACTCTGTAGACTCGGCAGACAAAAACATAGGACATCAGTCAAAACGCCACCAACGGACACTCCTTGTAAACAATAACAGCAACAAGATACATTAACAACAATTATATTACACGATTCATATATAAATACCCCCCCCCCCTACACACACACACACACACACACACACACACACACACACAAACACACACACACAAAGGGTGCGATAAATATGTTGTGATTCCAGTTAATTTGAGGCGATTTACAAGTCATTCTTGGGATTTTAAAATCGATCTTTCAAAGACGCGCCTCCAAAGGTAAAGATACGAAGTGAAAGATGATTCGTCCTTCTGACATGATCCAGTCGGAGTTTGAACCCAAGTACTATGGAAATGTGGCGAAATGTGCAATCATATTGACCATGGAAGCGACCGCTTACATATCAGTGTATTTATTAGTAGTAGTCCGCGAAGACCCAACCTTAACAGAATGGAATTCAAGTAATCGAGACGTGCAACCTTAAAACATGCCACGGCGTCTGAAGAGCCTTCGATGACACAACAATTTGTTGCTATCTGACACGAAATACTCAAATTAACACACCGTATCCCCTTAAGACATTCGCAGAAACGTGTAGCTCTAAGCTGACAGCAAGATTACTAACTCGTGTAGAACACCAAATCATTTAAACACTAACTGGAATAACAGATGGAAGGAGGAGATACGGACGAATACTTTGAGCCTGGGATATGCCAGGATGGCCTTTACGGCTGAATATGCAATATATATTCGTGCGCCGTCCAAATTGTTAGGCCATTGGTCGGTCACGATGTCGAACAGTGTCATCAAACGGAAGCGCACAAATAATAAACGGAAACGGGGTCTACCAACGACATTTAGGGGACTTCGAACGGAATACACGCAAACGCGGACTTCGTATTCAACAAAAATGACATCCCATATGCCGTTTCGAGAAGAGACGAATTCAACTACTGATCTGGCACACATTGATTACTAAGTGTTTCAAAAGACTATCGTGGCCCCCAAATTGGGTGGCATAAAGATGATCTCCCCGTCTTGATCGCGGGACAAATAGATCTGTGAGACAGTTTTCAAGATTCGATACTCAATAATGTAGTTTGTTCTGTGAGTTGGTTGTTGTTATATGTCAACATTAAGTGCAGATATAAATACATCATTGGAACGAAAACCTTAGATAAGGCTGCATTGAGCTTATTGTTGTGATATTAAATTCTGATTGATGAAACTATGACTTATTTCATAGGTTTTTATTTACATTAATATTATTATTACTACTACTACTACTACTACTACTATTATTATTATTATTATTATTATTATTATCATCATCATCATCATCATCATCATTAAAGAGCCTCATGGAGGAATTATTTATTGGATAAAACGATGCTCTAAGAACGTTGTTTTGTTGTTAGGTTGTATAGTGTTTCCAAAAACGTTCACCTATATTCAGCCCCAAGGTGAACAGTGGATGCTCTCATAGTGTACTCGTTAGAGCGGTATTAGGCAAAAGGCCAGTGTCCAAGTTCGAATAATGGCATTGCGTGTATCGGTGAGATGTTTCAGCTGATACACTGGAAATAAACAAGTCAAGCAGTCACTTTTTTCTCCCAAAATACACACTCTCAAAGTGACACGACGCATTTCGATAGCCCGTCACCATGGTTCAGACGGTTATCCATAATCTGGTTGTGTATGTGTATGTGTTTATATTCGTATGGGTTCTTGTGCACATGCATGCATGTTTATCGAGCCGTGATGGCGTAGTTAGTTCGAGCGTAAGACTCGTAGCCGAACGCTCGCGCGTTCGAGGCCGCGTGAGCTGCAATGCTGTCATATGGCGACTGGTTCGCTCATTCACTAAAATGAGTACCCGACAGGACGCGCTGGCTACGCGTTTGAGTAACGCTTTGTGCTTATAATGGCAGCATGCGTTGTATGCTCCCTTGGGAGTTGAGATATGTGCTGGGTGGAAACAGGTCTCTGTCAGGGATAATAATATTGTAAATAATATTGTAAAGCGCCTTAGAGCAGCTTCTAACTGAATAGGGCGCTATATAAATATCACATATTATTATTATTATTATTATTATTATTATTATTATTATTATTATTATGTATGAATATATGCGCGTGTGCATGTATGTTTGCATATATGAAGTCAGTATTGGTGAGATTCTTTAAGTTTATATTGACCAATAATTTAAGGTGGGTTAGGAAGGAATTTATCCTGTAAGAGCCCATAAAGGTTTCAATGTGTTGGTAAATACAGATAAACTCATTACGTTTATTTTGATTAACCTGAGTGCTGCAAGACGATTACACTGAACTGTTCACGTACTGTTTATATTGACATATTGAATGAATGTTATCTGTTTAATGTATTAATCGGTAATGAGCCATTCAACCTGTTCGTGTATAGCGATCTATAGCACATACAATCCGTTCATAGTAACATATTATTGTTGTCTTGTTGAACCTTCAGGTATAGAAGACTGACTGTGCTAATGTCTATTTGTTTTAAATGCTATTTTTTTTTGATGATATCTGAGGGTTCTTGAGAAGACGTGGGGATGATGATGCTGGCATTCTGATGATTAATGCGTAGGATCAGTTAGCCAGTTGAATAGATATTTGATCAGATTGTCTATATGCTGGCAAGGTTTTCCAAATGGTCGAAATGAGTTATGGGTGAATTGTAGTGTGTATATCCAAAAGGTAGGCTTTTCAAATACATGTCAGCCAACCCATTGTTAAGGAAGTAAGTAACTGTGGTAGTCAGCCACCAGTCCTTGGAGGATCCTGTCTGGTTGATGAAGATTGAATGCAGTTAGTGGGAGATGAAGTTGATGATGAGATGGTTCAATGTGCCGGAAGTGTGTTCCGCGCGTTGGACGTCTTCTAGGCCGGTTGCTTCGTTTGTTAGTTTGTCAGTTCGGTCATTGCCCTCAAGATTTACACGACTGCGGGGGGATTACTAATCTATTAACTCAACCCATTTATTATGAAACGTTCACCATGAAAACCAATATACCTTCTCCACAACTACGAGTGTACGTATCATTTTGTAGTTCCTTAGGACGCAGTAATCATCTAGTCTGCCATAGGCACACTTCATCTAGAGCCCATCAACAGATAATATAGATGTTTTGCTTTTCTAAGCAGCATCATTACATACGGCCAAAGTTACTTGGCTTTCATGATATTAAATGTTACTAGCCAGGTGTCTCATTATGGTGACGTAGTAAGCAAGAGTTGGAAGATATAGGCCTACTGGGTGAAAGGAAGTTGACGTCATTAAAACCCCCTCCCCTTCTCTCTATCAATCTCCATCAAATATTGATACGTCAGGTGAATTCCTGATGTCTATCGTTTTTTTGGGAGTTTGTGCGTGTACTTCTGTGTGTTTCTGTGTGTATATGTCTGTACTTGTATGTGGTGCAAACCAAGAACATACACCCGAAAACACACCAAAAGACACAGTGCAAACGTCCTCCGTTTGCGATAACAATCCGGCTGTTTATCTTTTACCAAGTGTACTCTAAACTGTTAACATTACACTGAAAACAAAGCTGTCTTAGGTTTGGTGGTCTCGTGGGTTCCGTCTTTTATAGCGCGTGTGGATGTTATCTATCAGTGATAATTCATACGTATTATTTCTTTGCATCGCCGCTGATTATAACCATTATCTATTCACTTATCGATGGAAAATAGAAACTCGCCACCCAAAGATAATATACAATAAAAGTAGTTCACGATTGGCTAATTTTCCACTTCCGTTTCTTCCAGACACTGTTCGTTAGACATACGATTACGAGCGAGGCTGCTCACAGATTACTATGGGTTAGCGAACGGTCTCCGGCATCCCGCTGTCAACATTAGTCCAATAATTTCCGATATTTGAGAGATCTGAGAGCTGCGGTTCAGGTGAGCTCAGGTGTCTGGCAGGTTGTCTGCGCTGAACATATTGTCACTGTGTACCGAACGGGAGAGGTAGTCCGAAGGTGGTTATTCTTATCGTGTTGTTTGTGGACAATAAGATACGGAGAAGACATGGAAAATCGAAATACAAACATGATTATACATAGCAAAGGCCTAGAGTCGAGTTGCGTATTTTATGAATGTGGCCATTATAGATTTAGCTGTGGTTGAAGTTCAAGTATAGGCAAGTTGATGAACAATGTATGCCTCTGTGTATGTATGCACTTGGGTATCTTTGTACGGAATGTGCATGCGTTTGGGCGTTTGTGTGCGCGCGCACGTACATGTGTTTTTGTGTGTGTTATGTTGCATGTGCTTATTTAGTAAACAATATGTTTATTGTCTGAATAGCACAATGTATATAAATATAATATAGGTAGCTGCAGGGTCTTGCATAAAACTGTTAGCTTATAGTACAACGAACAGATGTTTTTATTCAGAAACCTGAGGGTCTCTCTCTATCCCCCTCCCCCCTCTCTCTCTCTGAACAACTGATCGCGGCACCTGTTCCTCTAAAAGCCTAACGCTCGTTATCGTCTGATTACTCCGTCGTCTCAAATTTTTACAGACAGGTTTACCTTGATGAGACATCAATGGCTTGGTTCCGCTTGGTAATACAGCGCCAGAACTAATCTATGACATGACACATGGCGACATCCAACTCATCATCTCTGACCTTGTCCTCTCCTGCCCATTAGTCAGGCTGTTATCTCTCTAACAGGCGGGAACCCATTAGATCATGGGTCGTGATCAGCATGAATTGCGAAGAATTGGTCATGTTTGTTGAACTGTTACTTTCTTGTTTACAATAATTCGCTTACCGAAGACTATCTGTATCATTTTCTGTGGGACAGACAGACAGGCAAGCACACACGCGCGCGCGCACACACACACACACACACACACACACACACACACACACACAACAATATATATATATATATATATATATATATATATATATATATATATATATGCACGCACACATGCGCGCGCACAAACACATGGCACAAAACAAGTATATTTGTGAAATGGACATTTGCTGAAAAGCAGTTCAATGGATATTCCGGACATAGTTTCCAAAGATTTAATACCCTCGATGATTGTTTGAACTTTATTGAACTTTATTGAGCAGTACGAATTCGCTAAGGATAACCAGGGTGCTACTGATGTATATTACACGGACAGTCGGTGGTTTCCTCTGGCAACATACAGGGATATGTGCAATGCTGAATGCATGTAAGAGGATTCCACTGACGCACTTACCAAAAGTAGTACATGGAGCTAACCATAAAATATTGTCGTTACAGGATCTGCTACATAAACTATTCGAAACATCTAACCTGGATACATTCTCTACATTGTTCGCCGAAAACCTCGGGCAATTGTTTGAATGTGAACAAACTGAAGTAATTGAGCTACTGTGTGATTCTGATAATCCAAATGGCAATACAGACAAACTGGTGACATTACGGCTAGACTTGTTTAATATGGTAATTGACATTTTGCCCCAATATCACACATCTCGGATCTGTAATCGCCGAAAAGTGCAGTTTCTGGCCGATGGCATTTATATTCTAGGATATTCAGTGGTAAATAGATCGATCGATAAGAGTTAAACAAGTACCGGAAGCTGTCCATGAAGTTCATCCAACGGATCATATAGCCGTAGCACGGCTTCTTGATCCTGTGGATCTCACTGAAATATGCATCGTATTACGTGATGCTGTCACGGAATTGACAGGAACGGTTCGAACACTCACCAATAAAGTAAAAACAGGTTTCAATCGGCGGTGAATACAATTCAGCACAAGCCAAATGACATATCGGCTCATATTACGTCATTACATGACTCTGAAGCACTCCAGATACTCATAGGGACCACGAACAAGTCTTGAAACTATGGTCCCACTATCGCTGAACAGGAATGAACGAGCCGTTTTACAGCCGCTGACAGTCAAAACAATTTTGATGTCCATTATTATCGGACAAATGACGCAGTGTTTCGTAACACAGCGTCTACGGAAGCAACTACGACGGAGTCTTGCTGTGCTGGATCGAACAACAGAACAACAGTACTCGCCAGCTCTAACAATGCTCATCATATCCGTAAACGCATCGAGCGGAAACGCCAGGCGACAACTCAAACTGTATATGTAGAAAAGGTTCATATCTGCACATCAGTACAGCATATAATATGGGCAATATAGATGTGTCACATATCTCTGATATCACGCGGCTGCCATGCATAATACAGGATCAGTTCTCATTCTGTATTACTGTCGACTGTGTGCCAGATGAGAATAGACTGTGCTCTGCCCTAGGAATTGGCCTCAAGGTATTCATATCTGGCCATCCAAAGATCTTTAGATACTTGCTGCTTCCCCAAGTGATCGCTATGACTATCACCGTGATCACGACTATGTTCGACGCAACCCTAGATAATAATAAGTATTCTTAATATGGACCTACCAACAACCATCATACAACTGATGGTGAGCATGATAATGATGGTTATCGTAGCTCTGCCAGTCGCATCGAATAGCGACAAGAAAATGCTGGTACAGTTTATAACAACATTTCCTGACATGTGTATGTGACATCTGATTGTGTGCATGCCATAATCTAATCAGATATAACATTCTGCATCAATTATGAAAACATTATGATCTTGAACTTAACATATAGTCATATACACGGTTGGTGACTGTTATCACCAACTATGTGGTACGATCTACGTTGTATAAGGTTTTGTTTTAATAACTGGGATACTCATTTGAGTAAATAATTGTTATTTGTTGGTCTAATTATGTTTGGTTTTAAAACATCGAGCTGATGGCATACCAATGTTAGGATGGTTCGAATTTGAGCCATTGAACACTGCTCCAACAGCATGTATACTCTTTCTAGATGGAGCCAGCTAACTTATTTAAAGCATCGGTGTAAGATGATTGATGATGGATGTTCATATACCTTTAAACTACATACATTCTCAACTGAAAAAAGGGACCCGAAAGCACGGCTCAAAACCATGGTGGTTTGTTGGAAAGGAATAAATGGCTACCGCATATGACCGAATTTGTTGGATCAATTTCATTGATCGTAAACCAACAGCTGTACATCGATACCCAACTCGAAATATTGGTGTAAACATTGCTCCACAATTCTCCGGAAACCACCAACATTTAGACAAGAACCGCCGCAACACAACATCGATCCATTGAAACTTGTGGGTGATGTATGTCCAATGCCTGGAAATTACCAGCAACCACAACATAATCACTATAGTTATGTATCTAAATGCAAATCCTCTCCAGCTTGTCAATAAGTGGGTTTCAGTTCTCAACAAACGAAACTGAAAAAGCTTAAGGAGATTTGTCACGAAATCCAAGACACCGATTTTGACAAACAAGAAACAAACCAAACTTATTAGGAGATTTCTGGCCAGTGATAAGAAAGTCAGAACATATATTGGGCTCCCTAATAGATCAGCCTTTGACAGTGTAATTACGGTTACGTTATGTGCAGTAGGTACTCTATACATACACCGTCGTCTTCACTGCCACTATTCACACCTTGTGTGGTAGGTGCTACGCTGATGTTCTGCGACGGGACTGATGACGACCAGAGAAAGCAAGACCTAGAACTGTCACTGATGTTGTGATGTCCAACATCACGAAGCCAGTTGGAATGAAAGTAACTAAAAGCTTTACCCTCTTTATAGTTACTGATCATCCACTTGGGAATATCTCTGTCCTTGGTGTGATCTAAGAGATAGTCTCCTATATCAAACTCATGATAGGTGGTCACTGTGTCATCCCATCAACTGTGATGTCAACAGGTGGATCTGGTAATTGACCATCTTTCGAGATAAACAGAGAGTGATACTGGACTGCCGTCATCCTCGCTTCCTCCACAACGGTGCTCTTAATTGGGATGCACATTTCAACAGCACCAAATGCCAGGGCAACTAGTTCATCCTTTCGACGTCCACCAGCTTTCAAACCCGTCTTCAAAAGAAAATGCATTTAGCTGGTCCACTGGCCATAGCCTGAATTCATCTAGTGTTGATGCAGCCATTGCACCCGTCATGTCGGGTTGTAATGACGTTTAAGCCCAGTAAATGAACGTACAAATAGATCTTATTAAAACTTACTCGAGTAAGTAAGTTACTCAGATACTTAGATAATTTACATTTAGTATAGGAGTTCGATATCACAAATATTCTTCGGTTTTATAACTTGGCATCGCCAATAAAAAACAAATGACGTCTGCTTATTATTTGTATGTACACGTTTGTTTGTTTACCTCGAAACGATCCCACTACGCACTGCGCGCTCGGACCTCCGATTTCACTTATTGGTTGACCACACGCTGGTATTTGTTTTATTGGTAAAAGAATAGCCGATAATGGATACTCTGGCAGAATCTGTATCAATCGAGAAGAGTTGTATAACTGTGTTCGGGGTATATGTACCACACTATATGGCTACCACTGACCAGATCGAGTTATACAGATATTTTTCAGTCAACCGTGGACTCTCTAGAACCATCTCCAGTTATGATAGTTGGTGATATGAAAACACTATACTTCCGCGATATCCGGAGTTTCCGCGGCGCTGACACAGAGGACTCAACCTTTAACTCCTATAGTAATATGATGTATGACTTCATTCGTAATAATGACCGAATTGCGGCATATTTTACATTTAAACAGTCCTCAAATTGTACACGTTCTAGGTGTAAGCATGTGATATATGCCGAACACTCAACCAACGTATGCACTATTACATCCAATCTTGACGATAATGTTAGCGACCACCATTCATTATATACGTCCGTAGCGTTAAGCATGCCCACTAAAATAATGGAATGTACTGATGCACATAATGCTAGTAATTTACATGTATATCCTCGCATAAACGGGTCGAATAGGAACAAATGTAATTTGTTCCATTAATCAGTACCTGTATCTTCGTTTACATTACCTTCAGACACCATTACCAAGGATGATAATGCAATACGGGTTATTGACTCATTGACTCCATTTATCATCAGTTGCCTTCGACTATCCATTATGTTTGGGTGCTCTTCTGGTATGGATAGTCTCATGACCTACACATGGTATATATACATATATATATATATATATATATATATATATATATATATATATATATAAGCGTTAAGTTCACACTGGGAATGCATCTTGGCGTTGTGTCATCGGATTTTGTTAGGGGACTGATTTTACCTCTCTTGAATAAACCAACGCTGAACCCCTCCGTGCCAAATCATTATCGACCCGTGACCATACCTTCTACATTATCCAGGATCCTTGAGCTCTATGTCCTGGACACACTACGGGTAAATGTGATTATAGTAACCGTCAGTTCGGATTCTTTCGAAGCAGAAGAAGCCAAATGGCTGATGTTATGATAAACGATGTCATTGCACTAGCCGCGGTTCCACGGTGTAGCCTAGCCTTGACGCATCATGTACTGTTCCGGAAGGCGACGAACGTTGTGCCCGATCGTTGCTGGAGAACCATGTTTTGGTTCAGAGAAACATCTATCAGTACAGATAAAATGAGGCAATAGTTTAAGTACATCTATCAGCATACACACGGGGATGAGGTATTTTAATACGTTTGACCGTGATCTTGTTGATATGTTGTCAGAAATTGCTGCTGATCTTTGTATTAATGGATTATCATACATTTTATTCAGCTACGGAGCTGATTTACTGGTGGCATAGTTGGTTGCAAGTGACATGCAGGGCATTAATCACCACTATATTGTAATATTTTATTTTACATTTAATATATATTATTTCATGTCATTTTAACATTTTAGGTTTATATGTCTTGTATTGTAGAACACTTTGAACATGATATAGTTTACGAAAAGGGTGCTATATAAATATGGTATATAATAATAATAATAATTATAAATATTGCAAATAAATACAAATTAATACTTGCCATACTTGCGATGTACGTCTCTCTGAGAGTGATCAAGTAAAATACCTATCATATGCTAAGCCGAATACTCATGCCGATAACCATATGATACAATGCAGAAATGCCTATTATTCTTTGTAGGGTATAGGCCTGTGTAGGAATTGAACGAGTGTTGATGCGACTGCTTATTTCTGGAATAATTTCTTTTTCTTTTTGTAGTAAAATACTTATTACCAGAATTACAGTATAATGGGTATATATATTAATATTTTTACAGTACAGTTTTTTTAATTAGACACACAATTTCCGCCGGTCTTCTTTTTCCTTTCCTGCGAGTATTCTCTTTTCTGTAGTTCCTCCCATCCTGTAGCGTTCTCTTACTGCGTCGAGTCGTTTGTGATGGCCTCCTCTCGCGGTTGGTTATCCAACTGGATCGTTCGATTGATGTTTGGACTGTCTCTATCAGCAGAACACATAAGTCCCGGACCACGCGAGCGCGCACATACATTCATACATGCTTATTTCTGGAATAATGCTAGACTAAGCGTTCCTCCTTATGAGTTACAATGTGCGAATGGTTTAGTTTTGGTTTTGTTGTTCGGGGAGAATCCCCAGGCTGTCGCTTAATCAGCACAGCCTCTATGTTGGAGTGGTTGAGAAACCTCCTCCCCCACCACTCACAAGGGAGCAGTACGGAAAGATGGAGCCGAAATACCCTGAGGGTGGTCACTGCCAGAGTGTTTTACGTTCTCAGGGGTTTTTATCGTCCCCCTTTATTTTAAATAATTCAGTGGAGACGGCAGCGCCATTTAACGTGCTCAGCCACCCACGATGTAGTGAGCCGAGAAATTAATCCCTGGAAAAGTTTCGACCTCTTACAGGGTTCGAACCTGCGACCGTTGGCACCAAGTTATTAGCTTTAGAAAAAAAAGGCAATATATGGTGTCTGGAATTATTACAGTCTGCGTTCCATGTTAAGTCTTGACCAACATCGTTTGATACACATTTATCGAATTTGCGTGTTTGTGGTAGTAGCAGTGCAACACTCTCATTTCTAGAGCTGGTAATATTTGTCTGAAGGCTGATATCTTATTGGTTAAATACATTGTAGATACAAAACAATCATCACTACATGGGTCTCAGTTGAGAAGATGCTTCTCTGTGGACGATGGGTTTAATGATTCCGTTCGTCAATTATTATTACGACAGAACGGTGCTTAACATGAATTTGATTCCATTTTAGGTTTTTGGTTTCTTTCATCACATGTATTCTTAAGGAATGTCAGTGTATGTCTATGTATTTTATGTAACACACATGGAAAAATGTAGTATACTCAAACTATGAAGATAAATACATCGATAAAATTCTTATAGCTCATCGATATAAAATGTTTTATTAACTACATGTAATTCTAATGACATTAGAAACTCCATTTCTACACAATATATATATATATATATATATATATATATATATATATATATATATATATATAGTTTCAATAATTTCATTATATTCCAAACGTAATGCGGGAGAAATATCAAGAGAGGTGTGATATTTACAAAACCAAATTATTATTTTCAGTCTTGAAATACAAATCTTCATGAACTGCAATATTCAGTTGTAAATTTCAAGTGTAAGGCAACTTCCGTCTTCAACATGAATGTATATTTACTGGTGGTGTGCTTTCCAGGACCACGACTCCTTATTTTACGCTTGCGTATAAGGCCTAAAGAAAACTCTTATCTGAGAAAAGAGTGTAGCTGTACTCCACGAAGTTGTTACTTGCTGAGTCATCGAATTATTGTTATCCGTAACTGATTTGTTTATCATTCACCAAATTCATTGCTGATACACAGGAGATGGATTTGATCCCGTAACGGTCCGAGTCCGTGCCCGAGACATATTATACACAACTAAAACACACGCATGCACGCATGCACGCACGTGTGCATGCATATACATGCACGCATACACATGCACATGCACATGCACGCATGCACACACACACACGCAAACACACAAATAAATGCAAACAAACTCATGCATAGTCACACACACACACACACACACACACACACACACACACACACACCACACACACACACACACACACACAAATAAATAAACATAGAAAAGAAAAGAAAAAAAGCCAATCCAGTAAATCGTCGGGTAATCTCCTAACATCACAAAGACCAAAAATAGATCGATACTTAGCTCAATAATGACATCTGTAGCTCACTGGTAAACAAGGTCACTGATCCCGGACGTCATTTACCATCTGTCACGCGGTTTATCCCCGGCTTAATGTCTCGCACATACTAAATACCGTCCACAAACGTCGGATCGAGGCCTCATCAAACGGGGAACATCTTCTCTCGTACATACTAAACGCCGGCCATAAGCCCTCGATTAAGGTTTCATTAAGTATGGACTGTCCCTTTGGTGTCAGGAGTGCAGTAAGAAGAGGCAGGAAGGCTATTGGTTGTTCATTTATAATGTTACCGCAAACAGAAATACAACAAATGTTTTAGTTATTTATTAATAACATACGTATCTCACAATTTGTTGGATAGATAGAGATTTATTTCCATTTCCAAACGTATATACAAGTGTCATATATTGATTGATAACAATGGCATATTCATAACAATGTTGGAAAGGGCGGGGAGGGGGGGGGAAATATAAACAAAAGGGGTTGCCTTCTCACTTCCCTCCGTGTATCCCCTAGTATGTCAATTTTTCCTCATCATTTATCCAATGTCCTGACAGTTGTCTACCACTTCTGTCCCTAGCAGGTGGCTTTTACGTGCAGCCATTTTTAGGCAATACAAATTTACATTCGTAAAAGTATAATTAAACTATCTAATGAAATTAATATATGAAAGCCAAAATGTCTACTGACAAAACATTGTGATGAATAGAATATGTGCGAACTAAAATATCCGATAAGTAAAATAAGTGGTGATTAGAATATATTGCCGATTAAAAGATGTTGTGATATATAATATATATAGTATATTAATTACCCGGTAACATAATTAAACTATGCAATTTATTGCCGACTAAAAGATGTTGTGATTAAAATGCACTGTTACCAAAATGTGTGACGAATAAAATATACGGGGTCTATTAATTACCCGGCAACGTAATTAAACTATGCAGTGAATGAAATACGTCTATCTGGTATGTGAAATATACGATGACTGAAATATCTGCTGGCTAACATAAAAAAACTGGTATGGCAAAGATATAATTGCTGAAAGATGTCATGTTTGTAATATAAATGGATTGCTATACAAGGGTACATATCATCCATAAACAAACATAGAGGTGGCTAGTTCATTGTCTGATCTATATGTTTGCTATATGTTGACGTTGCTATTAGTTAAAGGATTCTCAAAACAGGACTATGTCTAGGTATAGCTTAGAGCTTTTGGAAAATTTACGTAAAAACCTATATAAAAATAGGGCTGATGGAAAGTTGGTTGATGTAGAGGTTGAAGATTTTTGGGGATTACCAAGGATGTATACAAAAGTTGACTTGTGAACTATAGCATATTTGCTGCGATGCTCTAGGCGAAATATAACGCAGAACAAGAGTCAAAGGTCACCACTTAGTGCCTATTTCCAATTAGATAAGTTTTCGGATTCATTATTCAATTTAGAGCAATGCAATATCCATTCCACGCTGGTTGTACATCATGTTGTTTATGTATTCCGTGTCACTGGCTTAGTGTCAAATGATAAATATATTTGACTATATATGTGAGCCACGTATGTCAAGAATTTGTTTGAAGCATAGGTAATATATGGAGATACATTTACGAGAATCCGGGCTTTCACATATTAAATTCGCCATCGCGCCATCAGATAAAGTAGGGAATTTCTCTACCTCAACGTTTGTTCTGATTGCAATATCCTGCAAACAACAGGTTCTTTGGGGGCGTAACACATTTGTCATGTACCAAAAGCAGATTAGCTGGGCCCTACAGCTCATAAATATACCATATATATATATATATATATATATATATATATATATATATATATATATATATATATATATATAATATATATATATATATATATATATATATATATATATATATATATATATATATATATATGTCTATTTAGCCTGTAAGGCCCAGCTAATTACGTAATGATCTGTGGAGATTTTTGAATATTTAGATTAATGCATATAGGGACTGGTGAGACATTACACATGTCTCAGCAAGAAAGTCGCCACTCTGGATTCAGTCCCCTGAAGAAACGTCCAGAGTTTGAATTCACGGTTCGAGATTCTTTGTGCCTGTGCCTTATAATACACAGCTAAAACACACACACACACGTAGTGTCAATTTATAACAGTGAAGAGAGAAATGTAACAAGGAAACATTAATTAAGTTATCAGCTAAATTCTCACACACACACACACACACACACACACACACACACACGCACGCACGTGATCGCTGATATATATATATATACACACACACACACAGACGCAAATGCTCGAAGTAAGGAATTCACCTGGCGTATCAATATTTTATGAAGATAGAGAGAGAAAACAGGTTTTAATGACGTCACCTTCTCTTCACCCAGTATATCTTTCAGCTCTTGGTTACTACGTCACCATAATGAGACACCTGGCTAGTAACATTTAATATTCTGAAGGCCAAGTAACTTTGGCCGTATGTAACGAGGCGGCTTAGAAAAGCAAAACATCTAAATTATCTGTTGAGGGTCTTGGGATGAAGTGTGCTTATTGCAGACAAGATGATTACTGCGTCCTAAAGAACGACACAATTTCCATGGTGAACGGTACATGATAAATGGATTGGGTTAATAGATTAGTAATCCCCCCGCTGGGTTCGAAGTCGCCTAAATCTTGAGGGCAATGACCGAACTGACAAACTAACAAACAGAGCAACCGGCCTAGAAGACGTCCAACGCGCGGAACACACTTCCGGCACATTGAACCCTCTCATCATCAACTTCAATTCCAACCAAGTCCATTCGATCTTCATCAACCAGATATGATCTTCCAAGGACTGGTGGCGGACTACCGCAGTTACTTACTTCCGTAACAGTGGATTTGGATGACACCCATTTGAAACGCCTAAGATTTCGGATATGCACACGACATTCACCTAACACTCATTTCCAACGCCTGCAACGTCTGTCAACAAACTTACAATATAATCCACTATCTATTCAACTGTCCCCACTTATCATCAAGAACGCCTCTAGATATCACCAGGAAAATTTACATTTAAAACAAATCGATATTAAGTAGCTCTGTACAGTAAAGGACAATCGGTGCTATATACCTGAATGTTCAACAAGACAACAATAATAGGTTAGTACGAACGCATTGGATGCTATAGATCGATATACACGAACAGGTCCAATGGCTCATTAACGATTTATTCACTAAACAGATAACATACATTCAATACGTCAATTTAAACAGCGAATCAATAGTTCAGTACAATCACTTTGAACCATTTAGGTTAAGTAAAATAAACGTATTGAATCTATCAGTAATTAGAAACACCTTAAACTATTGGTCACTGTAAAGATAATGAATCTGGCTAATACTGACTCCATATATACATACGCGCACGCACACACAGTCATACGCACGCACATACAACACACACATACGTATGTATGTAGGGTATTTGTATCGCCTAACTGGTAGGATGGTTGGCTATTGACCTCTAGCACCTGTGTTCAAACCTCTAGCACCTGAGCTATGTCCGTAGGGGTGTTTAATCCTTCACAATATCTGATAGCCGTTGAGTATTGGCTGTAGAAAAAATCCTCGTGAATTCTGGAGATAAAACGTTGCTTAATAGGTAAACATATATCGGTCTAAGGATTAATATCCGTTACGATCCAGTTTGTAGATTAAGACTTGAACTGAGAAAGTCTTAAATTAGAATTTACCCCCCTGGGAGTCTTAATGCCGCTTATGACATTGTATACCTTTCTAATATTACACATCCTCCAGACGTTGCTATTTATCAACCATAAATAAAGACAACGCCGACATTTAATTAATTCCATTATTAATGTTAGGCGTAATAAATGACAGCCAGGTGATATTTAGAATAATATAATTGTGTTGCTTTAAAAATGTTAATATTGCACCATCGTTGCTGTTATTAAAAATGGATACTTTATCATGTCATGATATAATTAATAGTACCGGATAGGGTCATCTTACCGGGTGCACTTAGGCATGTTTTAATATACGCCACATCAATTCGATATAACACATACCACCGAACAATTTGAATGCCATTCACATTATTATATCCTCTATATTGTGTAACTATGTGGAATGGCAGAATACGTCCAGTATATACACCTCCACTATCCACTCACACACGCGCTAACCCGAACACATATTATTTACATAACCTAGTCGTATTGATAGACATTAATTATACAAGTTAATAGCACACCTATTATAAAGTGCAGGGCTCAGCAGCAGCGACCTCCTTCGCTTCTCGTCTCCAGGCCATACTTGTCCTTTTCCCAAATCGACTACTGAAATACTATTTTGTTCCCGCCTAAATAGGTCATTTTGTTCCCGCCTAAATAGGCCATTTACTAGCTCATCATTTTATCATGGGCGATAAGGACAGACGTATAGAACGTATAACAATAATTTAATACAATTGGAACATTCAAAGTGGTTATAAGGAGAAAGAATACTTAGACTTAAAAGACAGTTTTAAGGTAACACACGTCCAAAGATCTCGTGCATAATTTGAATCACTTCACTATGATGCACTTTTGCCATTACTACTAATTAAAACATTTACATCGTGCAAAAATCCACTAGATGGCCCTAATAATAATAATAATAATAATAATAATAATAATAATAATAATAATAATAATAATAATAATAATAATAACAATAATACTAATAATAAATAATGATAATTTATATTTAATAAAGCGACCTTACTAGCAGGAACCATTAAAGGCGTTGTACAAATAATATGTAATATAATAATACCCCAAATATATGTTTTAATAGAGATTTAAAATATAATTATTATTTATCTATGAAAGCAACCTTGAACAGGTATGTTTTTAGAACGGATTTAAAAGTTTCAAAAGACGACGGTTCCTTCTCATTCACAACAACAGTGCCCACAGATAATGCCGTCGAATCACACAAGTACTTGAATAATTAAACGTTTTGAAAAGATTAACCTTCATTTACTTGTCTGATTTGAGAAAGCAGGTGATAATTACAAGAATAAAGAAATTCACTGAAGCAAAATCTGTTTACTGATTAAAGAAAAAGGAAAAAAAATCTAGAAACAAAATGAAAAAAAAAACCTCATCCAATTAGAATACAAAGAAATCATCCATTGGTAATAAGAAACCCGTCCTAAAAATATTCCCGAAATAATTATTGAAAAAGGCAAAGTAATTGCGATTTTATAAAACGGTTCAATGAGCTAATGACTAAGTAACTATTACTGATATGAATTGTGTATGTAATCAATGTATCCGAATGTTTAATTCATTTTAGCGCCGTTTTATAAATATAAACAGGACATCCATTTCTATAATGGAGACTACATCATAGGTACATTATTGTTATGTTGTACATCTGTAAGATAATGTTCAATGTATGGGATTATTTAGATGGTTTATATGAGATGCAAGAAAATATAAACGGATCTTTGTGATTGTGATTCTGAATTTGCATGCTCTCTACATAGTCGATAGACATGTACAAAGGTGTGTATGTGTGTATGCGTGTGCGTGTTCCTGTTTGGTTTGATAGAATCAGTCTTCAATGTGGAAAAATGAGCTCACAAAATGAGATTAAGTTGCTCAATTCTGGTTTTTGCACATAAATATCTTTATGGTCAAAACGTATGCTCTTTGGTCTGATATGGTAATGGATTCTTTTTTATTTTAACAACGAGCTAAAGACATAGTAAAAGTGGCTGATGCTTTGTACAGAACTGGCATATAAGTTGATGAAGCTAGCAGATAGATTAAAACGAAGTAGAAAAGATAAATTTACGGCTGATTGATTATGGTAGGGTTGTCGTGTTGTTTTTTGTTTTTCTTGTTGGTTAACACGTATTCTTGCAGCACACCTCAAATCAGTGAAAAACAATGCTCTGGTATAATATATATTAAACAGGTGCGGTTGTGGACTCAACGCACGTACAGCGACCTTTGTAAGACGACTCGATAATTAATTCATTCCGTATGATAAAATATGCTAATGGAGATGTTATTTCAGCATTAACAAGGTATTCAATTTAACAGGACTTCAACACTGATCATTTTTTTACAGCCGATTTTACCTCTTTGGAGGGGAGGGATGTTAGACGGTTGTTTCTCACACCAGTCTTCTCTTTTTCTCCCGATCTTGAATATAATCCAGTCCGCAATTTCTCATATTCTTCTCTGCCACCCGATTGCATGTTATCCTCGGTAGTTACCTATCACGCCGTCCACCTCATATGACGTCCCTGTCACCACCCAGTCACCCCATCGTCCAACCGTAAAACGTGTCCTATCAACCTCTGCCGATTTCTTTTAACGAAATCAGTCACCAGTTCACACCAACTCTCACTTCCATACACAATTGCACATGGGAAGTGTCACATACAACCTTAATAGCGCACACGTTCTTGTTAAGATCCCTGACAGCTCTCTACGCTTTCCCATTCACAACGCACCATTGTCACTGATGCCGAACTCACACCTCCAATCAGCATATCTTCCCGTTAACAGAAATGTCCAACTCTATCTAGACGCATACCATTTACCAGATGCATGCTTACTGAATGTCGATATCGTTACAATCATTTGCTATCTCATATACCCTGCCCACAAATGCTTCCATACCAACTTGTACTTAGTGAACCAGTCACATGTGAGCAGTGCTAATGTACAAGTCTGTCACACCATCTACACTGAGTTACTACTACTGCCATTTCCCCAGACAACACACGGACACTTCCCTGTCCTCTTACCCTATTCAGAGTTCTTCGCTGAAATCATCAACTTTGTTTTGCTGAAGTTGATCTTCTAGCCTTTTGCCCCTGTTCACTCTTTCCACCTTAAAACCTTCTATATCAGGTCGCACATTCTGTTAGATAACAATACTAAATCATCTGCATATAATATTTCCCTTAGCAATCCCTCTGTGGCATCATATGTGATTGCTTCCGTAACAGCCACAAATATTAATGGACTTAGCACTAATTCCTGATGTGCGCCTACCTTTACCTTAAACTCTTTAGTATTGTCATGTGTAGTTTTCACCACTGTCCATGTATTATACCTAGTCATTAATCCCCCCCCTCCTTATAATAATAATATAATAATAACCAGCTTCAAAAGCGTCACTATACTCGAAAATAATCCAACTCATTGTCGTACCTGGTACAGGGGTTGGACAATCTCATAGACACGGTACTATGCAAAATTCATCAACAAATCATCGAATACAGTAGAAACCTAGGAGGGCTAAGCAAGTTTGGAAGGTGAGTTTGCAAATGGTGTTGCAAAGAAACTATGCTATTTGATGACGTAACATGTTCTGACAATGAGTCCCAGCATGAGTTTTAACCCAGGGAACAGACGGCAAATTAAAATCAGATGAACAGAGCTACCTGGGCTTTGATGCTAGAGAAAGAATGGAACATAGACACAAAGGTTCTCTGGTAGAAATAGTTCGATAGGCAATGGTAGAGAGACTGAACATGATGCGAACATGATCATGGAGCCAAAGAAGTCTTTTAGGAGTGGCACAAACCCAGGAGACCATACGATAACCCCAACTAAGGAGTTCTGAACAGACTGAGGTTTTTCAAGTCCTTAGATGCGATATTATAAATAAGATAGTTCCAGCAATCAAGCCTACTAGTAACGAGTGCTGTAGCAATGGTGTTGACAACTGAAAGAGAAATATAGCAATGAATAGGGTAGAATATGGTAGAAACGGCAGCAAGATATCAAAATTAAAATCGCTATGAAATGTAGCATCAAGAGTAAGTACAGTGTGTGACTGTGCGATGCTATGTCTAAGGATAGGCGTAGGGAATAAGCAAGTAATCCAGACAAACGAGTAAGCTTATCTGGAAGCATTTAAAATAATGAAATCTGCCTGGACTGAGCCTAAGTCTATTGTTTGTCATCCAGCCAGAGATATCCCTAAGATAGTCAGTGCCCCCTAAACCACTTACAACCACACTACGACCATGCGATGAATTTGAGATCAGTCATCACTTTCACGGGCAAAAGTCTAAGTTGCAATTCATTAATATTCACTTTCTCTATCAACCATATCTTCAAAACCCTCTCCTATACTTTCTTTCCGTGTACGCCAATGGATCACATTTTCCTTTTATATATGAATGAGGGTACTTAGCTCCAAACGTATCAGTACCTTTTACTATTCCGTCGCCATATCACAGATGTTCGTCATCTTCTTCACGCTGGCTTGACCAGCTGCACGAATGATTTAATCCATCAACTGTGTCTGTCTACCTGCATTCCCATTTACCATCTATCCAATTGTTCTTTGCAGATACACCCCTGTGATACTAGACTGTCTTCGCTCTTTAACAGTCTTTGCTATCTCAGAATTGCCGGGCGTTTACTTTAGGCTCTCCTCACTCACCATCTTATCAACTTCTTCATTCCGCCACCAGGTCTTTCGATGCATTGACTCGCCTTTTAGATAACTTCTCATCCTCCTGTAAAATCTACATCTCTTGGAATTCCCTTTGTATACTTTCACCAATCAGCCTCCATACCTTTCTGCTTGATTACGATTTCTCCCGACCGACTTTCACCACGCCCTTCAATTTCACGTCAGTCAACATCAGATAGTCAGTCATACGACATCGCCACTTCTCCAGAAACTGCTTTCACGTTCAATATACATTTTCTGCCCTGGTTACATATAATCTGGAAATCGACTGGTAATCGAATTGAACTGTGGTTATTATTTATTATTGGCAGCATTAAAAACGATGTAATCTTATATTTTCTGTTATCACTTTTAACAATTTTAAAAGCTGAGATCTGCCCAAAAAGATGCTTTTGGCCGAATGTTTTATTATAAACTTTCCAGGTTATAAGTCTGGGTCTATATAGCATGTTTTATAAGAGATGCTGTTTTCACTGAATGAACTTATGGAGAAAGAGTGCATCGCAATTAAATTATATTGGGCTGAGTAAATCACAATTACGTAATTTGATCAACATGGTAATTGCAATTAATTATATTAGTGTCCTTGATATATTCAGCCTTTAGCAATTAGTTGCAAGCATTAGGGAGGATATGTTGTTTATTTAGATTACATTTTACACTTGATCGAGTGTTTGTTTTGATATTTATGTTTTTGAATAGGCAAGTACGATGGTATTTATATCTAATTAATATAATGACCGTCAAATATAGTTAATGAATAGCGTAATTTGAACAACTATTAATAAATAATCAAATATTAACGGCTGTTAAGTCAGATTAACATACAAGAAAAGGTTGAAAGCAAATCGTTATTCATAAATAAATAAGTCGTGTTCTAAAAACGAATTGTCCGTGGGCCCGATGCCTCCCCCGTGAACCTGAACAATGGATGCCACCATCACCATCACCAAATGGGTGTAGACGATGTCGTAGTGTCTATACCCATTATATCATTATAGGGGCTGCGACCCGTACCTAAAAACGATATTTCGGACTGGAGCAATTCTACGATCTCATTCGCCCGTTCCTTCATACACAGATAACGGAAGACTCGATGTGTTTTGCGTCAACGTCTAGCAGAGTTTATTTCAACTATACTATATGTATATCAAGTAACACGCGTCAGTATGGAGCTGCAATAGGCACTGCTTCATTGGGTCACTGCTTCGTTGAGCCACTGCTTCATCGGGTGACTCCTTTAGTCAATGCTTACACGAGTTGGTTGGTTTTGTTGTTCGGGGAGAATCCCCGGGCTGTCACTTAATCAGCACAGTCTCTATGTTGGAGTGGTTGAGGAAGCTCCTCCCCCACCACTCACAGGGGAGCAGTAAGGAAAGATGGAGCCGAAATACCCTGAGGGTGGTCACTGCCAGAGTGTTTTACGTCCTCATGGGGTTTTTAACGTCCCCCTTTATTTTAAATAATTCAGTGGAGACGGCAGCGCCATTTAACGTGGTCAGCCATCCACGATGTAGTGAGTCGAGAAATTAATCACTGGAAAAGTTTCGACCTCTTACGGGGTTCGAACCTGCGACCGTTGGCATCAAGTGCCGCGTGCTTAACCGCTAGGCCACCGGAGCTCACTATCTCTTACACGAGTCCATCACTACTGGCTTATATAGCAATTGCCGGACCATAGACCCAGCGTGATACTTGCGGCCAGGCATCAGTTATCCGTTTGTATCAGTACTTAATTGATAACTCTAAAAAACTTTGTTTTGAACTAATTTAGTATTATCTTCTTATATTGGTACATGCCAACTTATATAATTCTAACCTTATCTCGTCTGGATTTCATATCACCGTTTTATCATTTATTAATTATTCCTAGCAATCTGACACTATCTTTTCATGTCGTTGTTTTTCAATCAATGTCAAACTTATGAGTTTCTCCTAAATAATACGATGCCTGCCGCTTGCTGTATCACGCTGCGTGTGTTTCCGAGAAATGGGTGAAGCCTATCTATCAACGGTTCACTGAATACTAACGGCTTGTTAATTGTCGAGGTTTACCGTGAATCGGGAAAATCAGTATACTTTATACCACGTTTTTGAAGATGAGGAATCCAATGATGACACTGACATATCCCTATATCTCTTGGTTAACTCGGAATTCAAAATGGCTGCCATTAAAACAGCGGAAGGACATCTTCTGGCATATTTTGACTTTCAGGATAAGTAGATAATTGTTTATGAGATGTAATCCTTCATTACGATATATGTGATTGACCCAGGTGCTATTTAATACCTGATCGCCATCTTGGAATTCAGAATGGGTGCTAATATTGCCAGATTTCATATTGTTGTCATCCATAACTACATAATAACCCGTACAATTATGTGACATTTGAGCACCAGACTTCATTCATCACATCCACCGACAGAGATTTCTTCTGACTGTTCATGAGTAAGTTCTTCCGGTCTGCTGGCATATTAGTTAACTGACCAGCAATGGTGAGTTTCTCTCTCTCTCCCCACACTGATTATATATATATATATATATATATATATATATATATATATATATATATATATATCCATTAAAGGTTCAGACTATGATTGTTTGCTATGGACAAAGGCGTGTATGAAAGTCAAGTGATCGACGGTGTGCCAAACCAGTAGCCATTCAGTTGTCAGCCAATGAATGTACGTCATGCTTGGGGAATGTCTGTTGTGTAATTTGGCTTTTTGCCTCGAGAAAACAAGCTAAACAAATTGGTGATTTTTAACTGCTTCCGTCCAGTTGGACTAACTCGTTAATGCGGCTATTGTATTTTATAATAACAGAGGTCGAATTAATTTATTTGTCAGGTTTATGAATGGGTTCAGGATCTTTTATGGCATCATTATAATCCTATTACTTTAATCTGGAAAGGAATAATTTGAAGTACCTACTCTTATTTTCTTTAATTGCTCTCTCTCTCTCTCTCTCTCTACTCTCATATATATATATATATATATATATATATATATATATATATATATATATATATATATATATATATCTTTTGCCTTTCTTTTCTATTGCTTCCATCTCTCTCGGCCCCTCTCTATTTCTCACTCTTCGACTCTCCCTTCGTCTCTCTGTATATCTTCCCTTAACGTCTCTCTCACGTTTCTCTCCTTCTATCTCTCCCTTTCTTACTCCCTCTTACTCACTACTTCCTTCTCTCACCTCCCTATCCCCCTTTCTCTGTCCCCTCCCTCCCCCTCTCTCTCTCTCTCTCTCTCTCCCATCTATCTCTCTCTTTTTCCCTCTCACCCCATTCTCTCTACCTA
>JAODUP010000972.1:0-82500 GCA_025642065.1 Paralvinella palmiformis | reverse complement strand
ATTGTAATTCTGTTTCAAAGCTTCTTTAAATATCAAGACTTACATTGAAAACGTCTTGTATATTAGCTATATACACTACTAAGTTTATAAATCCCGAATCCAATGGTTTGCCTGTTCAGTTGTTCGACTTATTTGATAAACTGGTGTTACCAATAATATTATATGGCCGCCAGAGTTGGAGATACACTGTTCGAGATGAAATTGAAAAAAGTTCACAGAAAGTTCTGTAAATGTGTTTTATATGTTTCATCTCAACCATCTCAGCTGCTGTGCTAGGAGAATGTCCATACACTATAGATTTTTAGATGTGTGATTTATTGTTTTCGTTTAATAACCGGTCATAACGTATATACAGATTCATGCTATAATTTGCTGAAGACACTTAGCGACGCAGGCAGGCGTAAAATGTTAAAGATGTTTAGGTATGGCTTTGTATATGTTTGGATCAACCAAACTTTTCAACCAAACTTTTGGTGATACAAAATTATTTTTAGAGATCCTAATGGTACGGCTACGAGATTGCACAGCATAAAACTGGTTTGCTGAAATTAATTCGAAACTCATTTGAAATTATCCATTGAGAGATTTAAATTTACATTGTCAAGATGTGAAAGAATATGCATATTTTGCGTAAATGAGGGGATTTGTATAATAGTGGATGAATATCATTTGAATCCACTTTCCTGCAAGGCATTCTTCGTGATTACTCTTTGAATGCATTTTGTTCTGTAATATCATGAAATGATGAACATGTGAATATCAATCTGTTTATATATGTTTACCATGCTCTAGATGATCATACCATGTTCAAAAAGTTGTAATTTGTATCCCATATGTTCATGCACCTATTATTTATCATGCGCACAATTGTGCATGTACTTTGTTGTATCATGGATTTCAAGCATCTCACGTACACAATGAAGCTTGTTAAGCTAAAACTTATTACATTTGAAATCAACAGCGACATTTTGTGGCTTCTTCTATTAACGACGCTTTGACCTGAAATGAGATATTCGCAGCACCAATCAAACCGTGTTCCTACTTTTTGATCTTTGATCTTTGTTTTCTTTTGTTCTTTCTCCACCTAATGTTTAATATCTTTGACTTTATCTCCTCCGGTATTTTACAATTAATGCCTCCTTATAATTTTATAGCATTCACTCATCAGACGAATCAAAGAAAGTTCAAATTGTCATAAAATGATTCGCACAATGACTTTACTTTGTTAAAATCGTCACATCTCTCGTGAAACTTAAAATAATGTAACAATAGATTCTCAAAAGATAACAAACAAATTCAGCTTCTAATTCTAAACTTTATCTGATTAGAAACACGAAATAGGTAGGATTTAAATGTCAGCACAGAAACATAATTTAGCAACACTTCGGCACGAGCTGATCCAACACAGTTAAGGGGATAAGGTGATTTTGGACAAGAGGTTAACTATGAAAGGACGTAAAAGTGGATCGTATTTAATCATTGTACATGCATTTTATTCCAGTATTGTCCATTTTGGCATACACATATTCATGCAATCTATTTGTCAGGTATATGTTATGCACCTCATATTTCACCGTTTGTCATCATTCACTTTCTGTGCTTCATTCTTATTATTCTATTGCAAAGATAGATAGGGGGAATCAGCAACATTGTAGGCAGGCTATGTATCCCATCAGCCAAAGCCGGTATCAGTCCATGCATCACATTTGACAGACAATAATAGATTATTCTTCCTTTATTGGGGTGCTCGCTATAATAACAACATATTTGATGCCGTCACTTGCCTTCAGACGGCACATCATATTCAAAATAAGAACGTTGGCCATGTTTCAGATTATAACGGTTAAAACACATTCTAATTACATGCTATCCATTGTGACTCATCATAAAGTATTCAATCATATGATATTCTAAGCTGTGGAATCTTTGTGGTTAGAGTAATTGGTTTTTAAAGAAGTATATACATGTGTATGCGTGTTGTTTGTACTTGATTGTTTATGTGTCGGTGTGCTTATACGTTTGGGTCTGTGTGTATTAATAGTGAGTGGAAAAGCAATAACACATATTAGAGTATGTGTCTCATTGTAGTAGTTGTTGGTGTTTTCATTGTGTGTGTGTGTGTGTGTGTGTGTGTGTGTGTTTCTAAATCTCTGTCATCAGTGTACAGTGTAATATAGAACACATTAATATTCTTATTATAATAATATTATTTTACATGTAATACAGATAAGGTACCATTTACCGCAACAGTGAATGGAGGCGATGAATGATACCAGAATGTTTACGGAATCACTCTTTTATAAAGAACATTATTATGATGATACTGATTGTAATCACGATAATAATAATGATGGTGACGATGGAGATGAAGAAGGTTATTAGCTGCAAATATCGACGAGATCTGTATATAATGAAAAATTGATAATAAATATAGGATACTCATTTTATATATATATATATATATATATATATATATTATATATATATATATATATATATATATATATATATATATATATATATAATTGTAGACGTAGGTCTAATGATGAGACATTACCATATGTCATGTCAACTTCATCCATCATTCCTTTTGTTTTTCATTATTAAAGAAGCATATACAGATTGATGAATTTCTGTACATTTGAACACGCCGTTGTGTTCTCTGGCTAGACATCCGATATAGCCCAATTGTAATAGAACTGGGGGGAGTTTCTATTGTGGCTAACCGACATGGTGTACTGGGTTTAGTGAATAGACGATAACAGGACAAGGCCATTCACTGTCTATAATCTTCTAGATTTCCCCATTGATTTCGTTTGTGTGTTAATAACGATAGAAAGTCCTAAAGGGCTCTCACCCAAAGGCCTTACCGTACCGTCGTTATCCTAAAATCCAGATATCCAGAAATATCGATGTCTGCTCGATGCCGACAAATACTTAAATTTGGTGAGTGAAATAAGACAGTAATTTCGTCATCATTTGAACGTCGAGCACGTGCTAGAGCTGATGCGTTCAACCTAATAAAAATATTGTTTGGTTTTATTAACCTATTTTAAACCAATGATGTTTAACATCGGGGTCATCACTTAACTTTAATCAGATCTAATTTTGTCAATAACAATTACGATGTTATTAAGAAATATGTATTTGGAAGTCTATTGTGAGATCAGGAAACTCCCAAGGTTATTAATATCGTCAACACTTGGCTATTATTGGAAAGATTTCATGTGAAGCTGATTTGATGGCCCCAGTAATGCAATCATTGCAGATTATACATCCTGTTTATTATCTAATGTATGACCGGAATGTTTTATTATATGCTTATCACCGTGTTATTGTTTTCTTTGTGCAAAAACCCATTTGTCTTCTGTGGATTCTTCCCCAGAGGTGTATTATGTGATGACAACTAAACTCGGACTTGACAGGAAGCATTGACCTCTACATAATACAAATATTGTACGGCACTAACGAACGCTACTCGGCACTATATCCGCAATACCTTGACAAGAAGAAGGTGGTAATATTGAAACGACTAGGTAATTTGTATTGTGTTCCACAATAGCACATACCTGTAATTGTTAGTGGTATGTAATATGTGTTTCGTGTTAGAGTATCCTGAGCACATAACATATTTTAGCTCCTTCTTGTCAATGGTAAATCTTCCTGGGGACACACACACAAACACGACACACACACAACGACACACACACACACACACACACACACACACACACACACACACATACACACACACACACACACACACACACACACACACACACACAGACACACACACACACACACACACACAACACACAACACACTCATATGTGTGTTTGTGTATGTGTGTGCGTTTGTATGTGTGTTTGCATTTTAGCTTATGAGATTATTTAGCTAATTAATTAACATATTAATCCTCTAAGCGCCAGTACTTATAGTTTAATCTATTTGTGCTTATTTTGCTGCGAACAATAATCGCCATATAATTAATTAAATCAAAATTAATATAATGCCAACGAATAGTTTAATGCGGTGACGGCTTTGGTTCGATGGCTTTTTGTGGATCCTCAAACAAATGCTTAATTATCGAATGATCGAAAAATCAATGTGTGAACCTTCTTCCCGTATAAACTCATTGATAGTATTACAATTGTTTATAACTAAACAGCTTCAAATAATTATCTGTATGTTTTCATCGGGGAATAGATGTAATTTATTTAATCAGGTGGATCCTAGAATGACAAAGTTATAGCTTTAGGCAACACGGTTTTAGATTCATTGTTAAAGAATAAATAAACTAAGTTTCTTGGGCGATGTATATCGCCGCGAGAGTTAATGTCCTTGTTTTCTGTTCGCATCTTGATAAAGCTCGCTATCTCACTTTAAGTAAGTTAATTATAAACTGGCTATAGATCTATCAAATACGGCAATTGAACACATTGCATAATGCCATACCAGTGAATATAGAAATATTTTAGATCTTCAGATGTGTCTGTGTTTGCTTTATCTTCTCACATGCGGCTGAAGGTCAATGTTTACAGATGGTCAAACGGAGTGTGCTCAGTGTTGGGTCAACCTAACAGACTCCTAGTGACCGCTCCCTGGTCAAACGGTTATAGTTTATATAGTGTAAATGTCCTACATTCTTCTCCACGTCCACTCCTCCATAACTGACGATGTGAACAGGTCTCACGATAAGACCCAATATTGTAATCTCGAATCCTTTATTTGTTTTCCGTATTGCAGTAATGTTAGGAACTCCTATCCCTATTATAGTCGGAGCAGTCTTAGACTCACCTAACCAAATTAGTTAAGAGTTTCCTGGTGACGCCCAATCATCCCAGTTTCATGATGACATCTAATCTTTTAGCTGTTTTATGTCTTTGACCTGCCTTCCTGACGAGTCCAATTGACCTTGTAAACGCCTTATTACCCATTCACTATTGTCCTCACTGAGTCTTCACATTTCCAGAATTACCTTTAATGTCGTTACACATTCACACTCAAATGGGTTTGCCGACGAAATAAAGACGAACCATTTGGCCATATGAAAGGCAATATCGTTTAATATTAAGGTCGATAAGAGGAATTTTGTGAAACATAGGCATGTTCACAGGTTCGAAGCTACATTTGATATATAGTTAAAATTGTGATAGCTAATATCAATTCATCTATCTGCGTATATCTCTATCTATCTAATACATTTCTGTGTCCTAATGCTACCTCAGCATGCTAATGCAATTTGAAGAAGAACTATATTACTTTCATCGACTGTACGTAATTATTTCGCAGAAAATGTTATTTGCAAATTCATTTACTAACTTGGATTCATGCCAGAATGATTAGCATGGCACTCCATATACTGGTCCTTTTGAGACGGCAGTGTGATAGAGTTCGTATAACTCTTATAGACACACGAATACAAGCACAATATTATAAATGAATGGTCATCACCTATCACAATTCTAAAGTCTTACTAAATTGTTTAAAACAGAAGAGTACTTTCTAAATCTTCGTCAATACTTGGCGGTTTTATTACTTCGACGCTACGTGAGCGTAATTTCCCATTTCAATATTTATAACAGTTGCTATTACAATAATATTATTTTACTTTCAATACTTTATCAGATAATGATACAAGAATGTGAATTTACGGAATCACCCTTTTATAAAGGACATTATTATGATGATACTGATTGTAATTACGATAATAATAATGATGGTGACAATGGAGATGAAGAAGGTTATTAGCTGCAAATATCGACGAGATCTGTATATAATGAAAAATTGATAATAAAATAGGATACTCTATGCATATATATATATATATATATATATATATATATATATATATATATATATATATATATATATATATATTAAATTGGAGACGTAGGTCTAATGATGAGACATGACCATATGTTATGTCAACTTCATCCATCATTCCTTTTGTTTTTCATTATTAAACAAGCATATAATTATTATTGTAAACGCACATTTGCCACAACCTTATTTTGAACTGAAATATTATAATACTCTTAAGTCAAGATTATATGTAAAAATTGCTACCTGAATTAACCTAGGAAAAACAATTATGATATTATCCTATCTTGACTATAAGTGGGCCCTTTAGTTAACTTATGATTTGTTTGTTAATAAATAACTTTGACCACGTCCACTATTTAGTTCTTATTTTTCAACAGATTATTGTATAACATATTGACAATCATGTATCCAAATATCATACCAATGTAACAAGTATTATGATGCTAAACCACATATATGTTAATTTTAGTGTTTTTCTCTTTCTGTAGTCATTTAACAGACTGTAAATGATGTCATTAGTTCAATTTAACAAATAACATATTTAATATTGTTTCGTTTTAGCATTGTGAATTCGTATTTACGACTCTCCCGGAAACAGGTATTCACGCATTATAGACCGGAGGTGTCACTCCTCGCTATCACCTGAAGGGCTTTCCGCTAAATTTATATAAGAATCTGGTGTATCATAGGGTGCATGGTAGAAACCCCGTGGGAAGTGTAAATCTATTGTAGTTGGTGGGAATTAACCATAACGGTAGACCGTTTCGCCTTGTTCATGACAGCCTTTTTGAATATAAACATTGTAGATAGACATTCTTAACTTTAGCCATGTAAGTGTTTAATCAGAGAAGACATCATATTTATAAGCATGCTTCACGCACAAAATAATTATTTATATACTTTTCTGATAATAATATTGCTTCAAAGACTGTCTTTAAATAACAGTACTCACAATGACCACCGTTTATACACAAAAAAATCAGTACAAATTCACATACTGGGTATTTGTGAACAAACGAAACTATTCGTCTGTCTATCTACCAGAGATAAAGTACAATTGGGACCATAGTTAGGTGTATGAGTAACATAAGGACCTAATAGACAGACACTGGGTTAAAAATTAGCTTTAGGATCAGTGGTAGCATTAGGACCAAAAGGGAATAAAAAGGATCTCACTGGTAATAAAAGGACCAGCTTGATCTTAATTCTACGCGAAAATGTAACAAAATGACAAAGCAATTTATTTATCTATCTATATATCTACCTACATACCTACATAAATATATATCTATCTATCTATCTATCTATCTATCTATCTATCTATCTATCTATCTATCTATTTATTCGTCTGCCTATCTGTCTGTATATCTATATTTACGCTTTTCCATATTTGTGTGTTTGTGTGTTTTTTCATATCAGGACTTTTTACATTCCTATTAATTCCTTGATCAAACAAAATATTTGATTGATCCCTGTGTCTGAACAACAGATTGATGATGGTTCCGGCTGGTCAATCACAATTGTCATGTATCTAATAATATATTTACTATATTAAAACTATACCCACGTTTAAGATCATCCAAATATCTAGAGCTGTCATTAAAATTATATACTAAGACTTATAAAGTTTCGACTTTTAATTTTAGAATTACTGATATAAAAACATAAGCTAGTAGGAATGAAGGATTTTAAATTATAGTAATGACAGCTCTAGTTATTTTGATATCATTTGGGGGGAAATAATCAACTGGATAAAAAGTTAAATCGATCGATTTCAGATATATTTTTGACATATATAGTTGACAATATATATATTTCACGTTTTACTTCTATGCCAGTACAGGACTCTAGGTCAACAAGGTGACGTTTGGCCATTTGTCTTCTCGGTCATCTGTGTACATCAACATGATGAGTTGCCAACATGGCAGTTGAGACGTGTTACTCATCAATCAGCTATATATTTCGTGATCGGATGTTAGTGTACTTCGGCCTTCTATATTAGCCAGACACCAGTAGATAACATTTTATTAATCTGGGTTGTTCGTTTCTACATCAACATGTTTTCTTTACCTGCGGCATTAGTGGGATTTCGTCTTCAATTACGGTTATGATTTGATCATAAAATATTCTGCGCCATGAAGCAATTTAGTATTATATTAAATATTTTAAACAAGGTATTTTGTAATGTTCGCGTGTCTGTTGTTTGTGCGAGCATATATATATATATATATATATATATATATATATATATATATATATATATATATTATATAATTGGAAAATAAACCTTACTATTACTTACATAAACACTACTAGCACAACACACACACACAACACACACACACACACAACACACACACACACACACAATATAAATATATATATATATATATATATATATATATATATATATATATATAGAGAGAGAGAGAGAGAGAGAGGAGATTTACTAATCGAAATTTATAACAAGTGGTATTCAGCATTTGTTATTCTCGGCGGCAGTAATTTCTACAAAAATAAACAAATATGGAAAAGCTTAAAGATAGACTTACAGACAGAAAGGCAGACGAATACATAGATAGAGAAATATATATATATATATATATATATATATAGATAGAGAGAGAGAGAGGGGAGATTTAAAACAAATATATATATAAATAGATAGATAGATAGATAGAAAGATAGATAGATAGATAGATAGATAAACTTTCAGTGTGTGATTATTCTTTATCAACTTGCCCCTTTACGGCCAATTACAATGAGGTTTCGGGATGCTATGTCATTGACAGATTTATAAGTTGTTAATAAAATATTGAACTAGATAGGCTGTGTAACAGGCGACCAATGTAGTGTTTGAAGAATTGGGGTGATACGATCATATTTTCGAGTATTTGTCATTATGCGAGCTGCACTATTCTGAATTCTCGGAAGGCGATTGATGTTATAATCAGATATGACATACATCATGGAGTTACAACATTCTATAGGAGATGTAACGAAGGCATGGTCTAATGTTACAAGTGCTTCTTGGGTCAAGGATGCTTTTAAACAGTGGATGTTCTCAAGATGGTAGTTGGCAGTTCGACATACTGCTGTGACATTTTAATACGTGTTAATACATTTGCCAAATATAACCTAGATGATGTACTGACCAATTTGGTGTAATGGTATATTTACCCATCTGTAATGATGGTGTCCTTGGGGATTTAGCGAAATGCGGTGATGCCAAATATATATTATTAGTTTTTTCATTTTGCCGTAGAAGATTTTGATCATCCATAACCTAATATCAGCAATACAATGTTCAAAGTATTTTAAAGAAAAGGAGATATTAAACTCATTGTTAAGATCCAATGATATATACAACTGTGTGTCATCAGCATATACATAATAATTAACGCCATATATGTTGAGCCGTTCACTTCGAAGTCACTGTCAGATAGTCGTTTCGAATTAAAATAATCCAACGCTTTCTCAATGTTTGATCCCACGGCAACACATGCCAACTTAAATGTCTATGTCTGTTACTAGTATCATGACAATACGGTACGCAACAGTTAGTGTTTGGCATGATTATAACAGATCCAGAAGATTGACGTTTAAGCTTAAAATGGCGGGATTATCACAGTTTTATCGCTCAGAAGACCACTCTAAATCCCACGATGCAAAGCGCCCCTGGTTTGTTTTGGTTTTTGAAGTCATCATGCTTCAGGCTTATTGTTTAGAATATGAAAGTCTACACTGTGTTTTTATTAATGGCTTTACAAGGACAACTTGCATTGATCTTGGAAAACACCCAGAAATAATGATGTATTAACTATATTTGTAATTGGGCTTATCAGAATATCCAGACAATCTTTTGACAGCTATGTAGGCATAGGATCAAGTGCACAGAAAACATTAGATGACCTTTTCAGCAACTTTCTGATATCAGTCTCTATAAAGGCTCAAATGTATCCATCATGTACATGTAATACTCTGCCAATGACACCCTGTGATAAAGTGCTGGAAACCAACCATGTATATTGAATATCTTTTTAAAGAAGACGTTATTAACACAATGGGCCATATATTTATCTGAGTTAATACAATATGGAAAAACAGTCTGACGTTTAAATTAGTACTTTATTCACAGCACTGAAAAGTGCCGTTTTATGCTTTGATCTTTCATGCTTTGATCTTTCATTATTCTAATTTGGCAGAGGCAAGAGTATTTTTAACTTGAATTGTACTGGACTTGAACCTTTGACAATTAACACACAAGCCGGCCTTGATCCACATCAGCTCACAATACCTTCTTTGTCTAATTTACGCTTGTATGTCCTTATTGTCCCAATAAGCAGCCGCCTTTCTGGCATTTCGTTTGTCTTTCACTGTCTATTATCATAGAGATCACATTAGATTATCAATATCATCCGGTGGATACGATACCAGAAAAAAACATCTTTGTCTTTTGAGATGAATTCCTGTATGAAAGAACTTTAGCTGAAACAGATTGTTTCTATAAATATACATCAATGTTAATAAGGAACTGATCAGTCAGTATGGAAGACACAGACACACCTTGTATCAAATTATCATCATCACGGGAGATGACAATATGTAATATATGTATGACCTTGTCTGTGAGTTCTTTCTGGTGCACGTTTCTATGTTTCCCTCATGGTGTAAATAATACCCCGAGTTGTTTGTTATTAAAAACGCTACTAACTAGTTCAAGTGAAATGTAATGATCTAAGAAATAATCATCATATAGGGAATTATTAAATTAAGTATACATAACAATACTGTTCGAATGATTCTCTAGCAAATTTGATATAAATAATACTCAAATATCGCATCTACAATTCTAGGAAATACACATACACCGACTAGCAGGCATATGGATATTTGCAACCTGCAACTGCATATTTAAAAAAAAAACGGTATTTTAAGTTGAAACTTGGGTGTGTACGATTTTCGCTTTCTCTCGCCCTCTTGCTCGCTAGCTCTATGTCTGTGTTTCCTGTCGAGAATATATATATATATATATATATATATATATATATATATAATATATATATATATATATAACATATTAATATATACACACACACACACACAATATATATATATATATATATATATATATATATATATATATATATATATATATATATATATATATATATATATATATTATATATGTGTGTGTGTGTGTGTGTATTGTGTTTATAAATGGGAGTATCAGACAATATCTATTAATATTTTATTTTAGCAGCAGTTGCTAGGTAACAGTAATTGTCGGAAGAGAGGTGGTTTTATTATATTGTAATTGTTTTCTTCCGTTTTTCTCAGGAATATTTTAAATGATCATTTATACAAAAACTTATTTTTGAACTTAGTTTTGCTAATGCTTTGTTTAATAAATCCTTTTCATTATACATGTAAAAAGGATAAAATAAAGAAGATAATTAGAAGAAACCATTATAACTATAAAGACTGTTATCTGTTGTGTCAAAAAGTAAACACCGAAATAATAAAAACTTGATAGTTAAATAAACTTTAATTAAAATAATTATTGAAAACAAATATTTATTGATAATCAAGATTAATGTTATCATTGCTTAAGCTGGGTATTGCATCAGCTATACTTCAAGCTATCCATGTTGTGGACATAAAGCTGCTTATATAGATAGATCGGGTATGAGGAAGAATCTTGGCATTTCCAATTATCTTAAATGTACCTACTTCAATAGTAAAATACCTATCAACTTACTCAAACTCGAAAGGTGCCTAGAAATCAATTACTATAAAGACTGTTTAAGTTACATCGTGTAATCAATAAAGTGTTAATCTATTGTAGTTTTTGGGCCATGCTCGTCCTTGAAAACCTTTGTTATCGCAGCATTATCCTCTGGGGAGCTGTTCATAAAAAGGCGTTTTGCTTTGATATATCTTTAGCTAGGACACACGCATTGTCGGTGCTTAGTAAGTTATTCTACGAGCAGGTCACATAATAGATCGCACTCAGGATATAGACTCTTAGGATGGCATTACTGGGGGCCATCAAATCATCTTCACACGGCACTCCCATAGAAATAGTTCGTTGTCAATGTGAATAAAACATACTACCTGATGACTGTACCTTATGTCATGAATATCTTTGTTGTTACCATTTTTATTGTGTGAAAAATCGAAATAGGTAGTTTCGTCAATTAACACTTGTTGTTTTCTAGTTCCTACCATGGAAGATGGCGCGAACTGATATATTGCTTCGATGGTTGCTTATGAAAGACACCAATAGCTATACTGCGAAGCTACCAGACACAGTTATCAATAGTTGGTATTGCCTTAAACAGGTAACATGATGATCTGGTGTGTTTGGACCTTAAGAATCGATCTAGTTAATTAGCGGCAAACCATTATATTAGTTCGATATTAATATGAATTTAACTCATTCCCTAAGTGATAATATTCTCACTTATATAGTTTTTATCCAATTAATTATAATTTTTTAAGTATATTAAATGTTCTGGAAATTCTCTAATTTTGTAAGGAAATAAATTATATTAATTCCCGGTAGCACCGTTTGTAATTCCAGTTTAAGTATCTAGCAAATAAAATAAATGTATCGTTTCTGTAGCGAGTGTCCAATAACTATTCAAAATATTCATAATTATAATAACTATCATTATCATGCTTATTATTATTATTGCATTGACTAGAACTGAAGTCCAGATAAGTTCACTAATATGAGTCCGGAAGAAGGTTAAATCAATGCATTATTGAGGTATCTAAGATCGTGTCTCCTTTTTGATAAACAGTTTAATCACTTTGGTTTGGGTCAACCTGCTTCGTCCCAATAGCAGAATGATAAAATATAGTACAATCTGGTAATAATGCGCGAACAATATAGTACAATAATGCGCGTTCATTGGAAGGTAGAAATATATAATTGTTCTGATTGTTATCTGATTGGAATTAGTTCGATGAAATCATTCCGTATTCTGTATTTATTAATGATTTAATTTACTCACTCATTCACTCAATATTTTACCGAATGTCGATTTCGATATTTTAAACGAAGCAATAACTATCATACTTTATTTAACAATCAATAACGATACACGCACGTGTTCTTTGCTGCGAGCTGTGGTATCAAATGGTATGCCTTTTGTACGTAGCCTGCATGTAGCCGCCTTCCTGTGGGCGTGACATATTTGTCGCGTACGAAAAGCGAATTAGCTGGTTCCCACAGGCTGATGAGTAGACCAGACACATGCTGAGGTGTACGCATTCACATATCAATATGTGGAGATATGGAACATTTTATTTTTAGATTAATGTATGTATAGTTGTATTTGTATTTAGATTTATGTAGGTAGGTCTCGAAGGATGTTTAGATATGTTGATGCTCTGCGCCTGTTGCCTCTTTATACATACCTAAAACTCATATTGCCCGTGTCAGACATCTTATCTATTTCTATCCAGATTCCTTATTACACCAATGTAAGAAAGTTATGTCGTTATTACAACATGTTTGAGTCTATTAGCTTTGTTATGTATGATGTAGAATCTATATTGTTGTCCTCTTATGTGGTCTGGCGAAACGACCTATTAATTCATACAATGCTGCTTGATGGATGTATACTCCTGGAGTCGTTTGTTACTCCGGCAGGCATCTCCATGGGTATTAAGCTGCGGACAGAGATTTTCCCCATATTATGAGTAATTAGATTACACTGATATAGGAAATTTGTTAAATGTATAGCTATTATAATCCCGACGCGTCATTCGCAGTATCAGAGATCTGCCTGAAATCCGCTGTTCTCGACCATGGGTCAAATAGATCAAGTGGATAGGCGCTTTAATTTAGATCCCACCACACCTAACTGCATATACTTAGGGACGCTAAATTAAGCGTGAATGAACATTCACCTAGTGATGAACGGAAACGTGTGAGGGTTAGCTGTTAGATTCGAGTAAATCATAGTATTTACTCAGGTTTGAGACGATATTTCGTTCTAGTCCAGTAATAATCCATTGTGTAGTATTGCTACTTTTTCTTTATAGCTAAATCACTTTAGTGAGCCCATACTGAGTTAGTGTACATTCTCACGTCGTCGGCAAACTGTAATGTTTGTTAACGCACTGAGGGTATATAAAAGGCCTAACTTTTCACTTAGTTTAGAGAAGAAATTCGACGCCCGACTGATCGGACGTGTACCGATATATGTGGTTCATAGAATAAAGCTGATGTTAGCAGCTGTGGTGTCGAAATGTTTTATATACAGGTTTCTTTTGGACCACAGAAGATTAATGTTGAATGTAAACTGTGGTGTCAAAATAGTTTATGATATGTATGTAGCAAGTCACCATTGAACCACATGCACGTGTTATTTGCTGTGAGCTGTGGTATCAAATGATATGTTTTTACGTGCTTCCGCTTTTTGTACGTAGCCTGCATGTAGCCGCTTTCCTGTGGGCGTGACATATTTGTCGCGTACGAAAAGCGAATTAGCTGGTTCCAACAGGCTGATGAGTAGATCAGAGACATGCACAGGTATATGTCTATCAATATGTGGAGGTTTGGAACATTTTATTTTTAGATTTATGGAGGTAGGTTTCGAAGGATCTTTAGATATGTTGATGCTCTCTGCTTGTTGCCTCTTTATATGTAACTTAAAATACACACGCACGCACACAGACACGCACACACGCACGCACACACAATTTCATCATGGTAAGAAGCTCAGGATTTGCTTGTTTAAAAAAAATTACTTCAACTCTACACTTTTGCGCGTTCCATTCGAAATCGGTATTCTAATACTCCGAGGAAACCTGGTCAGTATTTAGACTGCTTACCTCTCCGGGGGATGTGCTCATGATTACAGGAATTATAACATAATAACGAATTACTGCGCACCTTGTTTTGTCAAATCCTATTTCAATAAATGTGATACACCGTGAATGATGACTTAGAGATACTGCTTAATACTTAAAAGGAAAAAAAATAACAGCTTTTAACATCTTCAGCTAATAACAGTGTAAGTGGGCAGTTGGTTGTTAGCTAAAGAGAGAAAAAAGAGAACATCTTATTCGTGTCTTCAAAGGAAATGCAAGGGAAATGTTGGATTCACTTATTACTGGAAGATCAGGATTCTGAATAAATGAAACCTATTTAGAATCTGACTAGTAATCACACATGCTCTGCTTCAGGTCCTAAGGAACATGACACACATTGGAACAAACAAACTAGTATAGTTAGACGTCAAAGAGGATATAATTAGCACCGACTTAACACTCTTCAACAGAGCAGCCTGTTTTTCGAGTAGAGCCCTTATACCGTAATATGTCGGTACCAACTATGAGGAATAGTGAGACTAATGGCATCGATTAATGTTGGAGCAAACAGGGTCTATGATTGGAATATTATAACTTGAATATTAGAGCTAAATGGTCCTAACGACCTCTAAAGATAATGAGGCGAAGTGAAAGATTAATCAGTATTCTGATAGATAGCTCAGCTTCATGACGCCTGCCCGTTGCACAAACTGACATTCGGTTATGTAGATGATAGATAGTATTGCTTTGAAAAACAGATACAGCAATTGGCTAATTAGATTATAAGAGTGAAATAATTTGATATTACTCCAGTACGGAAAATAGTGGATTCAGGATTTATCTCTATGAGTTCACCATGAAACGTCTCCAGATTGTTAGCCACGGAATAGTGAACTAGCTTTCATCAGATTTGTAGGAAACAAACCGCTTCTGACAGTGAGCGATATAAGACGTATTTATGGTTGACTGTTTTAGATAGTTAAATATACATCGACCATCCCCCGCATGTGAGAAGACGAATGATTGAATAGAGCAGAGTATATATGTCTGAAGACCGTTTGTGTTCTTTGCTTTGGCATTAAGTTCCTTAGTCGACGTGTTTTATTGTCCATACATCACGTTTTTCAAATAATGGGAACCAGTTTCTATTCTAGCTACCCAACATAAAATACTGCTCTTTGTTCACGCACAAACAGAACGCAAGGATATTCAATGTCTCAGACAGATAAATCACCTTACAAATATAGTTCATTTGGTTGTTAACAATACCCCCAACTTCTGAAATTAGAGGTGTTTTTGGTACTTAAACTCTATGACTTTTCTGTCCTTGGGTGGACTCGTGTAAACATATTTATCTTTGCTGTCACTCAAACAATATTGTGAAGTTAATAAGGATGTATAATAAACATCTTACTGGCTGAACGGTGTTTGATGTTGTTATCGTCTTAGTATTTTATCGAAAAGAATAAGTTTACAAATCACAGATTGTTTCTTGATTATTTAATTATAATTATATATATATATATATATATATATATATATATATATATATATATATATATATATATATATATATATATATATAATGCCATCGTGAATAGTAAAATTAAAATCCATTTGTCTTCCACGAATCCTTCCCCCAGAATGAAGATAATTATTTTCAAGATTGAACATGACAAGAAATGTTGGCTTCGAAATAATAATACAATATTATCCCACTAATGAAAGAGATGTTCAAATTCTGCTGACTAAAGCATAATAAACAACCTAAAATGATCTCAATAAGATTAATCAATGATTAGACTGAAACAGTCACAAATTATGAGTTTCACTTTGTTTTCAGTATAAAATCATAATAAAATGAAGCAAAACCTTTTTTTCTAGTTAGAACTACTTAATTGGTGTTATTACTATGTTTTTTGTTAACTGTACTAACTCGAAAGCCTTTTCTGTATTCGTTTATTTCCGTATAGAGTACTCCAGTTATTATGAGTAAAAATATATTCAGCCAGAAAAAGTAATAGATTTATTATATATATATATATATATATATATATATATATATATATATATATATATATATATATATAATTTTATATATATATATAAACAAAATGCAGGATCACCCATACACACATTGTCAGATATGTATTAATAGTTTTATCTGCAGCATAAAATCAACTGAAGTAAGTTGTGGAATATTTACAACATTTTACTGCGATGGAATTTAAGGCTTACTCTCCTCTCTGGTGAATCATATACATGTATTGTGAAAATATCCCAATTCACTATTGTTTTTAAAATATAATGAATGCCACATCTAACTGTGAGTTAATATATGCCATTGATTTACAATGAACACTACCAGACTTTGCTATGTGATGTGAATACAATTATGCTATGGTTTACAATGGTTGAATACAATGTTTTAGTATAATGCAATATAGTGGATCTCACAATTTATTTTCATTTGCTTAAACGAATAAATATAACAATTTATAATAAGTTTCTACAATTATTGTCCTACCTTTTGCAGTTTTTTAGTGTATATTACAATTGAACAACAGTGAATATCATGTTTTGTACTGGTATAATACTACAGTAAATTGTTTAGTTATAATTCTGACTTGTTTATTACACACCCTTTATTGTTATTTAATCTTCATCCAGTGGACAATATGCAGCAGCTGTATCCATGAAATGAGCACTTGTGATACATGAAATTCGTCTGTGGCCAAACCTTCAGCGAAATCCTTGTTTGCACTGCCACACTTCAATTTTACAAGCACCTTGAACAAATCGTCCAATGGGCACAGTTTTCTTTTCTGGCACATTTCATGCTAGAAACACAATTATCACCAACATTTATAGAACCAAATAAGTGCACGCTGTTACTGTTGGTTCAACATAATGCTGTTAGAAAATCATTGGAGCCCTGCAGGGACAAAATTCTGTCCAGAATCTAATGTCTTCATCACTACCTGGAATTTATCAAGCTTCTTTAGTGATGACACCTTTTTACACTGCTCCTTGTGGTTTTTCAACAACGTTATCACCATAAAAATAGTAATTTTTCAGCAATGATGTCAACAGCATCAGAAATCAGCCTAGTCTCTATTCCTGTCAGCACATGCTGCAGATGATCTCCCAGCATCACATGTGTATTTGCAGAGTATGGTCTGAGGAGTTTCTCCTACACAGCCTCAGTACACTCTGTTGGTTCACAGCACACCTGTAAATGGTAGTATATCGTTTTGTCTAGTTAAATATAGTAATGGTTCCCAAAATATATGGACATTTAAATATTATTATACTATTAATTTTATAAACATAACTAATGAATAATGTTTAGAATCATGAATCTTAAAACAAACAACATGATATTCATAAGTATTTTCACGGCATATAAAAATAAGAACTTACACTCAAACTGAGAGATTTGGAGGCGGATGACAAGTCAGATGGTGTATGCACAGAGATGTTTGCTGTGGTCAAGGTGTTTTCGCTGTAGGTCAGACCGCTATTAAGTGAACATTCTGATTATGTCTGTATTACCAGCATTCCCCTCGAAATGACTTGCAGTCGCACGTTTCCAACGCTTTCCCAGTATTTCTTCCCGCGGAAAAACAGGCCAATTTCAAGGTTTATTTCACTTACTAATGTTAAGAGTAGTTAGTTTTTAACATGGTTACAGCACAATGGGAATCTAGATAATTAAGGTTAAACTGGTAGGATTATCGTTTGGCGTACGCCTTATCAATCCCACAATGCAAAGTGCACTTGGTTTGTTTTGGTTTCCGAAGTCATCTTGCTTTTCGCCTGTTGGATCTTGGCCCCACAAGGTTATATAGATTTAAGTAACACAGTCTCTATTTGTATTCAGAGGTTCATGTCATTGTTAAGAAATCAACGAAGTATATTTGTTAGGCAATTTATCGGACCGAGACACTTAATATCCTTATGTTCTGTTAGTATGGTGACAATGCTATCTCTCTTGTCTTAGTATTAGTCTGTTAACTGACTCCAGTTCCATCAAAAACGGCCAATCTGAACAGTATACTCCCATTTAGAAAGTCCTTAGAGTTTCATACCATGTTTTGTTTACTTGGTCCTCTCTTATATGTTGGAAGATAAATTTGTATTTACCATTAAATAAATTTTGTTTCATAATTACCTATAATCTCGCAACCGCTTCATACTCACTCTCTCTCTCTCTCTCTCTCTCTCTCTCTCTCTCTCTCTCTCTCCCTCTCTCCCTCTCTCCCTCTCTCTCTCCCCTCTCTCTCTCCCTCTCCCCCTCTCTTCTCTAGTCTCTCATCCTCCTCTCTATGACATTCCAATCTTCTACCTCCCTCCCTCCCTCTCCTCCCTCCCTCTCTCTCTCCCTCTCTCTCTCCTCTCTCTCTCTCTCTCTCTCTCCCCTCTCTCTCTCCCCCCTCTCTCTCACTCCATTAGTGGATTATATTACAAGCGGTTGGTAATTAAGAATAATTGTTGGAATAGAGGTGGTTTGTAATGTTATTAAATATTAATTAATTCATTCTATTTGTAGATGAATTTTTAGAATGATTAATTATCCATGAAATTTATTTTGGACTTAGTTTTGCTAATACGTTGTATAATAAATCTGTCTCATCACGGATGTAAAAAGGATAACATAGAGAAGCAAATAAGAAGAAACAATTATAACTGGAAAGGGTATGTGTAAAAGATTAAACATCGACTGTTAAATAAGCCGAATTAAAATAATTAAATTAAAAAGGATTATTTAGCAGTACTATGGATTTATTTGATCACTGGTTAGGCTTGGTATTGCAGCAGTTAGGCTTAAAAGCATACATAGCTGCTTACATAGACATATCGGGGATGAAGAATAACCTTGGCATTTCCAATTATCTTAAATGTATAATAGTAAATAGTGAAATAGGAACATGTCGATCAACTAACTTACCCTTTATCTAAATAGGGCATAGACATCAATTACTACAAAGACTGTTTAAGCTACATCGTGTCATCAATAAAGTGTTAATCTATTGTAGTTTTCGGGCCATGCTCGTCCTTGAAAACCTTTGTTATCGCAGCATTATCTTCTGGGGAGCTGTTCATAAAAAGGCGTTGGACACTCGCATTGTCGGTGCTTAGTAAGTAATACCACGAGCAGGTCGTCACATAATAGATCGCACTCAGGATATAGACTCTTAGCGTGGCATTACTGGGGGCCATCAAATCATCTTCACACGGCACTCCTATAGAAATAGTTCGTTGTCAATGTGAATAAAACATACTACCTGGTGACTGTACCTGATGTCATGAATATCTTTGTTGTGACGATTTAATTGCGTTAAAAGTAGAAATAGGTAGTTTCGTCGATTAACACTTGTTGTTTTGCTGGTTCCTACCATGGAAGATGGCGCGAATTGATATATTACTTTATTACTTTATTAGTTTCTCAAAAGTATTCAAAATAACTATAATTATGAATTGTTTTATTATCATCGTTATTATTATTTTTGCATTGACTGAAGTACATATAAGTTCATCAATATGAGCCTGAAAGAAGGTAAAATGCATGCATTATAAACTTATCCAAGATCGTGTCTTCTTTTTGATAAACAGTTTAATCAAATTGGTTTGGGTCAACCTGCTTCATCTCAATAGCAGAATGATAAAATATAGTACAATCTTGTCACGTCGCTAACAAACTGTAATGTTTGTTAACACGCCGAGGGCCTATAAAAGGCCTAACTTTTAACTTAGTTTAGAGAAGAAATTCGACGCCCAACTAATCGGACGTGTATTGATACATGGTTCATATAGGTAGGATTTATTTAGTTATTCGAACCCAGAATAAAGCTGAGGTCAGCATCTGAGGTGTCGAAATGTTTTATATACAGGTTTCTTTTGGACCACAGAAAATTAATGTTGAATGTAAACTGTGGTGTCAAAATAGTTATGATATGTATGTAGCAAGTCACCATTGAACGATACACGCACGTGATATTTGCTGTGAGCTGTGGTATCAAATGATATGTTTTTACGTGCTTCCGCTTTTTGTATGTAGCCTGCATGTATCCGCTGTCAAATAGATCAAGTGGATAGGCGTTTTAATTTAGATCCCACCACACCTAACTGCATATACTTAGGGACGCTAAATTAGGCGTGAATGAACGTTCCCTTATTGATGAACGGAAAATATCCGATTCAAGTTTGCGTTGGTTGATAATTACGACTCATTTCTTTTTGGTATGAAGCTTAGGATTTGCTTGGTTTTTTTAATACCTGAAACAATGGACTTTTTCGGGCTCCATTCCATATCGGTATTCTGATATCCCGAGGAAAAACTATTAAGATTGCTTACTTATACGGGGGAATTGCTCATGATTACAGGAAGTATTCCATAATAAGAGATTACTGGATACCTTTTTTATCAAATCCTATCCAATGAATTTTATACACTGTGAATGATAATTTTAGATGCTCCTTTATGCTTAAAAGAAAATAAACCCCATCTTTTAACATCTTCAGCTAATAACAGAGTGTAAGTAGGCAGTTGGTTGTTAGATAAAGAGAAAAAAGATAACGCCTTATTCCTGTCTTCAAAGGAAATGTGAGGCAGATGTGTGCTTCATCCATTACTGAAAGATCAAGATTCTAGATAAATAGAACCTATTTAGAATATATCTAGTACCGCATGCATTCCGTTTACTGTCCTAACGAATATGACACACCGTGGAACTAACAAACGTACGTAGTTAGAATTCGAAGGGTATATAAGCAACACCGAATAACCGACCTTTTTTCTTCAAAAGAGCAGTATTTTATTCAGGAATATTGATTTTACTCTATAATATTTGGGTACAAATTCAAAAGAGTATTGTGTAAAAATGGCATCCATTAATCTTGGAGCAAAGAGGAGGTTGGCTATCAAGTGGGTATTAGTACTGTTGTGATATTGCCTTATTTACATAGGTTTTTGAATGCAGCTATGTACTGTTTGGCGATAACTCCCATTTGAAATAGCGATAACGTTACTGGCTAGATGATATTTCTGCACTATCGGCCTAACCTTTCCAACAACTGCATGTCGTGGCCTCTTATTGGCCTAGTTGGTAGAGCGACTGGCCCCATATCTATGGACCTGGGTTCAAAACCTAACCGGGCTATGTCAGTCTGGTGTTTCATCTTTCACTTCGCTCCTTTACCTTTGGATGTCGTTCGGCCCATTTAGCCTACCTTGTACACAAAGGCTGTACAACAACAACATATACCTACAACTGAATATCCCACTGTTAATTATCCAAGTTCATGAATGGAGGTTGATGTATGACGGATAATAGATCACAAATAATAATGAAAAATATCCTGTACTAGAACAACTGAATTATACACAATCTCCACTTCATCACAAGAAATGGCGTTTTATGAACATACACTTTGCTTATTTATTCATATTTAAAAGTAGTTTTCTAGAAATACCACTACTGATGTTAATAATAATAATAATAATAATAATGTATATTTAATGAAGCGCCCTAACTAGCAGGAGCCATTCAAAGACGGTGAACAAATAATATGTAATTTTAATAATACCCCAAATAATGTCTGTAAAACCCTGTAATGATTTAAAAGATAATAATTAATTATCTGTGAAAGTGACCTTAAATATGTCTGTTTTTAGAAGATACTTAAAATTTCCAAGAGACGACGAATTTCTAATATTTGTCGGTAACCTATTCCATAAAGTGGGGGCTGCAACACTAAACACACAATCACCATATGACTTGAACCGAGACACTGTCACCTGCAATAGTATCTGACTGGATGACTTGAGTTTTCGGGATGACTTTCTAATGGAAACCAGTTCACACAGGTATTCTGGCGCCATATCATTAATATATTTATAAGTTATTAACAGCATCTTGAAATGGATACGCTGTCTAACAGGTAGCTAATGTAGTTTTTGAAGAATTGGGGTGATATGATCATATTTTCTAGTATTTGTTACAATGGGAGCTGCACTATTCTGAATTCGCTGAAGGTGATTAATGTTATAATCAGATATGCCATATGACAGGGAGTTAAAATAGTATATACGAGATGTAACAAAGGCATGAACTACAGTTACAAGTGATTCTTGTGTCAAGAATGGATTTAAACAGTGGATGTTCTTAAGATGGTAGTAGGCAGTTCGGCATGCTGATGTGACATGTTCATGCATGTTAATACATTGGTCAAAAATAACCCCTAGATTGTTTACTGACCCATTAGGGGTACTCGAAGATGCACCCATCTGTAATGCTGGTGTCTTTAGGGATTTAACACAATGTGGTGATGCCAAATATAAAATATTTGTTTTATTATCATTTAGTTTTAGAAGATTTTGAGTCATCTATAGCCGAATATCGGCACTACAATGTTCTAAATTCTTCAAGGAAAAGGAGAAATTAACTCATTGTCAGGAACCAGTGATATATACAGTTGTGTGTCATCAGCATACAAGTGATATTTAACCCCATATCGCTGCGCAATGATCCCAAGAGGACGGGTATACTTTGTAAAAACCAGAGGATCATGAACTGAACCCTGTTGTACACCAGATAACAAAAACTGAATGTCAGATAAAATACCATGAACAGACACTCTCTTGGAGCGTCTAAACCATTCAAGTACTCTACTTAACAGACCAAACATGTCTTTTAACCTAGATAAATGTACATTATGGTCAACTGTATCAAATTCCGCAGACAGGTCCAGAAGAACAAGTATTACTGGCTTACCTTGATCAATTGCTATCATAATATCATTTTTTACTCGAACCAAGGCTGTTTCAGTGCTGTGACCACTTTTATAGGCAGACTGTAGTGATTCATTAAGGTTATTATTGATTAAATATTTGTTTACATGGAAAACAACTGCCTTTTCTATAACTTTAGATTAAAATGTAAGGTTTGAAACAGGTCTGTAATTGTTTAGAATATTACAGTCCTTAGTGTGTTTTTTTATTATTGGTTTTACAAGGGCAGCTTTCATGGATCTTGGGAAAACACCCAGAGATAATGATTTATTAACTCTATTTGTAATTGGACTGAGTTTATCAGAACGTCCAGACATTCTTTCACAAGCCATATAGGCATAGGGTCAACTGCACAGAAAGCATTAGATGACTTATCTAGCAACTGTCTGATATCAGTCTCTGTAAAAAGCTCAAACGTATCCATCATGGATATGCATGACTCTTCTACCAATGGCTTACTCTGTGATAAGTTGCTGGACTGGAACCCACTACGTATATTTAATATTTTTTGACAGAAGAAGTTACTAAAACAATGGGCCATATCCTTATCCGAGTTGATATTATTTGGGAGGACAGTTTGACTTTTATGTAATACTTTATCCACAACACTGAAAACAGTCCTTTGATTTCCCTTGGATGCTTTGATCTTTTTATTATAATATTCAAATTTAGCAGAGGCAAGGGTATTTTTAACAATAATTTTACTGACATTGAACATTTCAAAATGAACACACAAACTGGTCCTGATCCACATCCACTCACAATACCTTCTGTGTCTCTTTGCAGCCTGTGTGTTCTTATTATACCATGGAAGCATTGGTCTGCTTGGCATTATCTTTGTCCTTAAAGATGCATGTTGAACTACAATATCTCTCAATGTATTATCATAGATATCCACCAGATGATCCACATCATCCGGTGGATCCAATACCAGAGAAGAGTCTCGCAGATCAGCAAGAAAGGCCTCCTTGTCAATTGACTTGTATCTTCTATATGAAATATCTTTAGCTGAAACAGATTGTTTCTGTAAAGATACATTAATGTCAACAAGGAAATGATCAGACAGCATGGAAGACACAGACACACCCTTAATCAAATTGTCATCATCACGTGAGATGACAAGATCTAAGATGTGACCATGTCTGTATGTTCTTTCTTGGACATGCTGAATGAGATTGGCAGATCTAAGAATGTCAGCCAGTTGTTTGGTATCTGCATTCCCCTGGCAATCCCAATGTTATCTTAAAGCAAGTTGCCAGAACGTCATTAATACAATAGCCCTTTAACATCTAATGTCAGAGTGATATAAAATAACATTATAAGAGATCCTTCGAAAGATAACATGATGGCGTGGAATATTGATAGATACCAGGACATCTGCAAAGTTAACAAATTCCTTCAAATGTAATAATCTATTTAGCAGATCACCCAATTTATATCTGCTTTTTTGATAAGTGTTTGCCGAAATGAGAGAGAAAGAAAGAGAGAGAGAGAGAGAGAGAGAGAGAGGGAGAGAGAGAGAGAGAAAGATATATAAATTGGTTGAGCGTGTGATAGAATGCCGAAACACATTTAGATAGGCAAATATATATAAATATATAGATACATATATATATAAATAGATGTATAGAAAGCTAGAAAGAGAGAGAGAGAGAGGGTGGGGCAGAAGGAGAGAACAAAATATTGAGGGAGAGGAAGAGAGATTGAATATATATATATATATATATATATATATATATATATATATATATATATATATATATATATATATATATATATATATATATATAGAGAGAGAGAGAGAGAGAGAGAGAGCGCCAGTATATTACCAATATGAAGTCAACATAGAGCTATTGTTTGTGCACATGGTTATTTAAGAGAAATACTGATAAGTAATAATGCGATCATATTGGAGGTTGGAAATATATAATTGTACTGATTGTTATCTGATTCGGATCGAATGAACCCAGTCCATATTTTGTATTTATTATTGATTTAACTTACTCACTCATTCACTTAGGATTTGATTTGAATGGCGATTTCAATATACCAAACAAAGCAATAACTGTCATATGCTTGGTTAATATTTTATTTATCAATCAATAACGACGTACGCACGTGATCATGCACTTACGCATGAACTAACGCACGCATATTTATACCTCTACACGAACTACTCTTCAGTCAACTTCCAAATGTTCTTTAACGGCACTGCAGAGAATACTATCTATTGAAGAATATTTCGTCGTTAACTGCAAGTAATATGCTCACTGTCGACTTATTCAACAACCAGTTCTAAATATTATCAAACTATAAAGGGTTAGTAGAGGTTTGAGATAATATATCGTTGTTTGGCCTATTTTGGTGTTCTTTGCTGTAATATATATATATATATATATATATATATATATATATATATATATATATATTATATATATATATAGTTTATACTTGATTCACATATCGTCTCATAGTGAATCTTTCTAACAAGCCTTTCTGTAAATAGATGCGTGGTTACATCATGTCCTACTTCATGTCAGTATACGAGAAGAAAAATAAGTGATGACACATTAACAATGCACGTGTTAGAGGTAGGTTGTTGACTACCTGCTATTATTCTATGTTGTAGTAATTGGAAACTAACAGTAGGTTATCGTAAATTTATTGTTAGTGGAATTATTCCTGTTTTTCTTACGATGATATTTAGATACAGGTATGACAGACACACTGCTGAGATGTTGACATTACAGGTAATTAATTATCCAGTCACATTGTTGACTTTCCTCGTAATTACCAGATGGTTAAATTATGTTTATTGCGCGTGCTTCACTTTGTATACTATATATATTCGATCACCCTCCGATATATGGCTATCTTCAACCATCAGCCGACCCACCCACCGACCCTTCGTGACTCCGGGAGCTGCAATGCTGTCATTTGGCGAACTGGTTCACTTATCCGTAAAATGAGAACCACACAGGACGTGATGGCTATGTGTGGTGAGTAACGCTTTGCGTCTATAATCGCAGCATGTGTTATATGCTCCCTAGGGAGTTGAGTCGAGAGTTGGATTTGAACAGGTCTGAGCACGGATAATAATATCGTAACGTGCCTTAAAGAATAGCTATATAACTGGCTAAGGCGCTATATAAATGCCAAATACCATAATTAGACGGGACTTATATTAATAACTAACCCTTATACAAACTACAACCTTTACGAGGCTATTAATAAAATATCTCTTCCGAAAGCATTCTTCCTATTCGATGGAATTTTTATATCACCCAATCTAGAAAGGTCCGTGTGAAGCTTAGCAGGCAAACAGTCATTGTGTTTATGGGTACTTTATCCTAGATCGTTTCATTATTTTCTGAATTCGCCCTAAATGATGAATGGCTCCCATAGGCATTGACCTTTCCTTGCTGCTTATTGCTGCTTCTACTACAAAGGTACTTTACGTTGTGCATTTCGCAGTCGAATCTATGGAATAACGGAGAAAGATATGCCGATGATCTTTGATTAAGCTGGAAAACAAATACCATACACAGAATAGACTTTAGGCGAACCAGGTCAAATAAATTCTTCTTTTTCTTAGCAAATTTTCTCCCTCTTCGTCTAAATAAACGTCCAGATACTGGAACCATTATGTTTTACTGAATACAAGCTGAATATCTCATTCGAATGCTATTTTCTACATAATAAATTCCCTAAAAGTACCGATTTCCTAAAATGGAGTTTTGACTTGATCAGTATTTTCATTGCTGCTAGGTTCAACGTGAAATATTGTTTACACAGTTGATAGTTAGTTTATTGTGCATGTTTTGTAAACAAAGGTTAATGAAAAAACGTTGAACTAATACACTGAGTGGCGCGCTGATTGGCGCCGTGTGTAACAAGGCTATCGGAAGCTATGTTTTAATTTGTTGCCATTCATCTGCGAATAACTATTTGTGGCATTTCCAAATTGCACTTCACTAATTAACGGAAATCTATGTTTAATTGAAAGCACTTAAATCTCAGACATCGGCAAGAAACTATTTATTCTAGAATTATTATAACAGTATTGATATCCATCCATTGTGAATGATACGGGGTCCTTCTAGGCCTAGCTCCCTTCTTACAATGCTAAATATGTTTTTGACGTAAAATGTCTTATGACACAATACAATATCATGAGGTGTAGTTGGAGAAGATATGCCAGCTGTGGTGAAGAAGACAGACATGTTGGTGTAGAGACGAATTAAGAGTGATTTAATAGTATCATTCTTATATAACAGGCTGAAGGACACTAACTTAAGATCACAAAATATATAGCTGATTGATGAGTGCACCCTTGGCCCGCCTGTTGGTGATAGGTCTATCGATCTTTTTGATTTTGGTTAATCGTCGGGAAGAAAAATGACGAAATGTCCATTTGTTGACCTAATTGCGTCTTCTTATGTGATAATTAGACGTGCTCTAACTATATCTTAAAACTATATCCGTATAATATATCTATCAAATATACCTTTGATTCTACCAAATCACTTTTTGCCAAAATTATATCAAACTTAATTCCAATACGGGAATTTCACTCTTTGACTTCACGCTTTACTTAAATAATTTTGAAATTATGAGTAATCAATCTATAATTCATGTTTTCAGTATAAACTCAACTTATTAATGTTTTAACAATAAATTAAATGTTTTAATATAGCAAACATTTCTCTATGTACATTACGATTGTAACTGAATAGCGTGTGTTATCGTCCGAATATTTTTGGCTGTTAATCAAGTATTTCTCTGATTTTATTTCCTGAATGAATTAATAAGATTATTAAATGCTGAAGAAGCAAAGTGCTATATAGAGCCATAAAATTAAAATTACTAAAGCACTGGAGGGGGGGTTGTATTCACAATTACCTATTTTTTGCCGGAATTTATATTAAATGTGATTTCGAACCCGTGGCAATGAGCAATTATGTCTCTCCCTACCTTGTACACCTGAATATATATACAACATTGTCATTCATAGAATCATTTGTGGGACGCTTTGTTATTTTTTTAGTATATATAATAATGCATGTCCGACTCAGACCTGTTTCCACTCAGCACATATTTCACTCCCAAGGAGCATACAACAATGCTGCCATTATAGGCGCAAAGCGTTACTCGAACACATAGCCATCGCGTCCTGTCAGGTACTCATTTTTATGGATGAGTGAACCAGTCGCCACATGACAACATTGCAGCTCCCGGAGATTCGAACCCTCGCGCTTCGGTTATGAGTCCTACGCTCTAACTAACTGCGCTATCACGGCTCGGTGAAGTGCGGAACAAAATTTAAGGTTATCATGGAAATGAACAACACCATTAAAGACAATTAAAGGGCATAGAATAGTTATCACATTGCACATCATCAAAAATGTGTCATCTAATGCGGATATCTGAGCCTAAGGCCACCTGGATTATAAGCGTGAAATAATTTTATATTACAGCAATCCGGAAAAGTAGAGGAACCAGGACTATAATCTTGGAATTCGCCATGAAACGTCTCCAGATAGTTAGCTACAGAATAGCGAACTATCTTTCATCAGATTTGCGGAAAATTGTTCTGACAGTGAGCGACATAAGACGTATTTATGGTTGACTGTTTTAGATAGCTAAATATAGATCCACCTTCCCTCGCATGTGAGAATGCGAATTGATTGAATAGAGCAGAGTCTATATGTCTGAAGACCGTTTGTGTTCTTTGCTATCGCATTAAGTTCCTTAGTAGACGTGTTTTATTGTCCATACACAACCTTTTTAAAATAATTAGGGGCCAGTTTCTTGTCTAGCTATGCAAAGTAGTTGACTGACCTTTGTTAAGACATAAACAGAAAGCAAGGATATTCAATATCTCAGACAGATAAATCATCTAGCAAATATAGATCATTTGGTTGTTAATAATAACTTCTGAAATTAGGTATGTTTTTGGTACGTAAAATCTAGGACCTTTCTGTGCTTGGATCGACTTGAGTAAACATATTTATCCTTACTGTGTGTTAAAGTAAACACAGAAAATATGTTGAACTTAAAAAGGATGTGTCATACACAATATGGGGGGGGTGTACTTTGTTTGATGTTGGTATCATCTTAGTAATTTATCGAAAAGAAGTTTATAAATGATTGATATTCACTCAGTGTTTCTTGATCATTTAATATATATATATATATATATATATATATATATATATATATATATATATATATATATATATATCGGCTTCGATAAAACAAAATATTATGATACTAAAGAAAGCGATGCTCACTATAAAATTATTTTAATTAATTATAATTAAATAAAACAAAACCTTTCGCCTAACTAGAACTAGCTAATTGATGTTATTATCACGTTTTTTGTTAACAATAACTAGCCTAATAGCTTTTTCCGTATCCGGTTTTTTCTTCTTTACGGAACATATATCAATAATTTTAATCAATCGACCCTTTGCACGATGACGTCAGACATCAAATCCACCTATGCCCTATTTGTATTGTCGGTTGGTTAGGTGGTTTTATTTAACGTACAACATGGTTGAAAGTTTAGTTTCGTTGAGCAAAAACAATAGGATACGAAAGTTGGGCTTAAACATTAAATTAACTTCCCATGCCTTGCTATGACAGCAGCATAGGGTTATTCAATTGTTGTTTAAATGTTATTATTCCTGAATCAACACGGTCATCTGAATAACAATACTATTTATTATTAACTACAACTATACTCACAGTAGTAATGCCCATTTAGTACCAGATAATTAATCTAAACCTTCTCACTATTGCCGTGATCTGACTTTGGTATTCTACTCCCAAACTCCACGGCTGTAGGTGATTCGCTTTTTGTTTTTGCTTGGCGGCTTAGGGACTGGTGAGACATTACACATGTCTCAGCAAGAAAAGTCGCCACTCTGGATTCAGTCCCCTGAAGAAACGTCCAGAGTTTGAATTCACGATTCGAGATTCTTTGTGGCTGTGCCTTATTATTTCACAGCTAAAACACACATTGCCCGTGCCAGAGATTGAGGTTCTTGTTTTCATTTTACCAATTTTGTAGTATTTGATATAAAGGGTTAGTGATGAGTAGGTCATAGAATTTATTGGATTTGTATGCTTATGAGATATTTGACCCTCCATCAAATATCACAAGGCATATTATGCTGCGGTTGAGAAAGTTCCGTTTTCTATGCGTGGAGACCATATTTCCCGGTCCCTGCATTCAAGAAAAGTTGATCTAGAGCTGTATAATCCATGTACTTATTTGAGTCTTTGGAGGGACCCCGTTTAGATGTTTGGCCTGGTTATCCAGCATTTAAATGACTGTAGCAGGCACAGTACGCTCTTAAAGCATTATAAGTACTCCTGACTCAGGAATAGAAACACTGCATCGCATGTCGAGCGATGGCATTGGACACATCTCGCGCGGTTGGTGTGTTTTATATAACAACTTTAGTTGGATATATAATTCACCATGGTTGTATGTTGGAACAGAGGTATCTTTCCTAGGTCCAGTTATGTCCAGTTTGTACTATGACATTCATGATTAGCTTTAATCTGCTTGTCATAAATAACATTTAAGAACTACAATAATTAGAATAGCAGACGTTAGGTTAGGTTTGAAAATGATAACATAGTTCAAACAGTACGGAAACTATGTCGAGCTATTACGGTCTGCTTCAGCGCAGATGTCAGTCTTTTAATAGGAATTAAGCTAAAGCGTTTTAATAGTAGTCGCTTCATGACGCTTGCCCGTTGTAAAAACTGATCTTTGAAGACAGTGACAATTGGGTTATATAGTTTATATAGTATTGCTTTGAAGAAAGATACAGCAATTAAAAAATAGCTATAAATAGGGCTGCTTAGATAATTAAGCTAAACATTCTCACTACTGCCGTGATCTGACTTGGGTGTTCTACTCCCAAACTCCACGGCTGTAGGTGATTCGCATTTTGATTTTGCTTGGCGGCTTAGGGACTGGTGAGACATTACACATGTCTCAGCAAGAAAAGTCGCCACTCTGGATTCAGTCCCCTGAAAAAACGTCCAGAGTTTGAATTCACGGTTCGATATTCTCTGTGCCTTATTATACACAGCTAAAACACACACACACACATATATATATATACATAAATAAATACAAATACAAAACACACGGTTATACCACACACACACACGTACACGCACCCACCCACACCCATACAAATGTATGCTTCGCTAAACGTCTTTTTCCCTATTCCCAACATGAATCCACTCAACATTTCTAGCATTGCGAAGGACTGAAGTGTTCTGTGACTAAAGGTGCAAAACGTTATCTTTATTTTAACAACAAACAAGCTTACTAGGTTAATAACGTTCTTGTTTCCTGGAGGAAATTGATTTAGTTTTGTCAGATCCATTTATGAAAGTCTAGATTTACAGATGAAGCAGTGTTTATATGCCGTTGAAAATTCAATAAACAAATGCCATTTATACAAGTTATTATATAACGATTTCTATACTACTCAACGTGTAAATAATTGCTGCTGCCGTTTTCTTATTGAACAGACTACCAGCAAAGACTATTTATAACAAGACGTGTTACTTCGCGTTTTAACATGGGACACCAGTTTGAATTCATGAAGCGCCAGGGCCCTAGCGACCGGAGGTAGATTGTCACGGACAGCTCCCTTCGTTAACATGGCGCCTAATGGCACTGGTTCATTCTGCGCCGCTTTCGGCTGTAGTAACAAAAAAAGTATGCACAAATAAAGACATCCCCGAAAGGAAATGAAAACTAGTGTAAAAATTTGATATGTTCCGGGATTTTTCTTAAATAAAGGATATTTAAAAAATAAGCATAACAATTTGAAGTAGACACGCCCCTACATGACATGACCCAAGCAATAGGCTCAAGCAGGATCTATTTAGATCTAAATTTGTTTCAGACAAAATCTGATTAAATGTTATTGAACAATATCAACCTATTAATCACAAAATGGGTATGTAAAATATACATAAGCTTACAGTTACATGTACTGGAGCCACTGAAGCTGTTATGGGCGGGAGGTATATTTTACTTTATTATTGTTAATAATATAATTGGACTTCTAAAATTACATTACTGTAATCAGATACTTTTTCCCTAATTACAATAATTATATGATCACCTGCATCCATATTTATTTTTAAACGTAAGTAATTGGTACTTATTGTTTGTTATATGTGGATTTCTATTTATAATTTAAATGTTATGAAATTATTAAATACCCCAACTAGTGGTAGAAACATTCATTTTGTTATTTTTTCTATTGACAGAAGTAAAAGATGAGTTATTAATTGTTGTCGTTCAGATATATGATGACGAAAGATTTAAATTACTTGAATACTAATTGAAGAATGTATTATATGCATTTCACTGAAACGGAATTCATGAACCAGGCAACTTATCTAGAATGCTATTCCAACTATTTTTGATGTACCAAATCCACCGCATGCATCCACTGAAATCAAAGAGGAAGGTATTAACAGATAGGAGACTTATACAGGAGACAGGGCCAGCTGTGATGGTAATTAATATTTATAAATATTAATGGTGAAAATTGGTATTATAAAATTAATTAAATAAGAAACAAGGCATCAAACCCATGAAATTTTATCAGCCCATTTCATATCTTAATACAAAAAAAGGATTACCAGCACCTGAATTAGTACTGAATGTTCAGCTCATGTGCTTTAATTGGCATACTTTGTTTTAGTTTATAATAGTCCATACATTTTTATTTATTTGAATATAGACATATAATGATATATACAGCTATTATAACACAACCATAACACAATTCACTATATATTCATCATGTCCGTTTATTATATATTAAATAAAAAAATATACGTTCATTTAGTCTACACCTCAATAATATAGACCATGCAATATAGACCTGCCCAGCTGAGAACAAAGAATATACATGGAATATTAACAATGTTTATGTTTGCGTTAACATGTTAGAGATAGAGAAATTAGTACTTTCATACAATAAGCGGCATCAAATCTCTTGTGCCACGGGTTCATCTATAGTTACAATCAGTCACTTGTTATCAAATGGACAGAATAACCCAAATTGTTTCCAGCTCTAAACAACCACTACTACAAAAATATGACATTTAGTCCAGATCAGTGAACTCTTTAAAGTTAGACAGAATATACCCAGAGATGTAATAGACACATGCGTTGACTACTGTTAAAGATAACACCAGTAAATCTGTAACCAAGAGATTGGCCTGTTTACATGGTATCTCATCATCAAAGAACGTGATAAACTATATGTATCATTTCGGAGAGGTAGTAAACGGCTAGACCAATCAGTGATATTAAAAAGGATGATCATTAAAGTAATAAGTTGTCGGACAGGCAACCAACATAGACAAGCTATAGCTCAAATTGGATAACAGTGACCGTGCAAGGTTTGTAGTCGCATCTTTGATAACACAGATACACACATGCATACACTCAGACACGTACACGAACACATACTCACATACACAAACATATAGGCATAGACTGACTGTGTGGTTATCTAACAGCTGACTGTTTGACTGACTACTTATTTTCTGACCTATTTACTCGATGACTAGTTATTTACTAAAGGGCAGAATAACTAACAAACAGCGGAATAACTAAGTGAATTCTTCACTGTCTCACTCACTCAACGAATCACTGACTCACTGACTCACTAAGCCACTCTTACTGACTGACTGACTGACTGACTGACTGACTCACTCACACTCACTCACTCACTCACTCACTCACTCACTCACTCAATCAATCAATCAATCAATCACGCAATCACGCAATCAGGCAATCACTCACTCACTCGTACAATTACTCGTTCAGCCATTCAAATTTGGTAAACGTTTATCGTGACTAGAATAACAATGGCATTTATTTGGAAGTATAGTAGATTTAATTAAGACCTGTTAATCAGATTTGTTCTTCAACAACGTTATCTTATAATGCCTGTAGCTGAATGCATGGGTGTGATTGGCGAAGTCGTAATCGAATATGGTATCCATTAATTATAAAGCAAACAGGAGTCCATGATTTGGATATTAGAAGTGTTAGAACGCCACTGGATTGATAACATTAGTGCATTTTCAGTTAGTCTTACAACTGCATATTTCCCAGTTAACTACTCATGTCTAGATATGGAGTTTGGTGTATTAATAATAAATGTGTATTAAGAACCTAACAAAATATGTCTTTACTTGCTGCCATTTTACAACTTATTCCACAGACTTGGAGCTAATGCTCAGGTGGATTTTTGTACGTACATTGCTGTGTGGGATTTTCGTACACTGAATAGTAAACCCAACTCAGATGGGAACATTCTCACTGGTATATAGGCATGTGTCTTGGCATAATATACAACAATCTAAATGATCTCGTATCAGATCAATGGAATCACACTTAAACTTAAGGCTGATCTTGTTTATAATAAAGAAATACCAGGACATCAGCAAGTTCAGCAATTTCCTTCTATCTTTTAAACGTGTTTGGCAGAAAGCCAAGTGATTTTCACTTGTATGAGTACATTTTATCTAAGAGAAAAGTGTGAGTTTAGTCTAAACATCCGACATGCTGGAAGATTAATAGCTTGTTAGTGATTAAGATGGATATACATAGATAGAAAGATAACCTATATATAGATATATAATATATATATATATATATATATATATATATATATATATATATATATATATATATAGATAGATAGATAGATAGATAGATAGATATAGAAACATAATACATATTTATTTATAGTGATATATATATATATATATATATATATATATATATATATATATACGAGATATATAATATATATATATATATATATATATATATATATATATATATATATACAGACATGCAGAACTATAACATACGCATGAGGACAGCTAAATACACACAACACACACTGAACCTTTTGCTTCTTTATTCAATTAACTGTTTTGACTCATTAATATGGCATATTCCTTTTACTAGATGCTCAGCTCTTAGCAGGATATTGATAATGATGAAAGGAATGAACTATGCAATACATATTTGTTTTTAATTCCTTTTTTGGATAGAATGGACATATTTAAGAAACGTCCAGAGTTTGAACTCACGGTTCGATGTTCTCTGTGCCTGCGTCTTATTATACAGGGCTAAAATACACACACACACACACACACACACACACACACACACACACACACACACACACACACACACACACACACACACACACACACACACACACACACACACCCACACATATATATATATATATATATATATATATATATATATATATATATATATATATATATAAAGAGAGAGAGAGAGAGAGAGAATAATTGAACTATAATATAATAATTTTGATTGATCATAAAAGGCTTAATCGACTAAATCTCAAAACAGTTTAATAAAAAGTAACTGCTACTATAATTGCTCCATTCAATGCATGATTTATTTTGATCAACGTACGTCATGCTAATTGATTAAGTGGCATAATTTAATTAGAAATTTAATTAGAATTATATAAATGGACAAATAATTATATTTAGAGAAAGAGGACAACTGATTAAATAAAACTTCTGAACAGTAAATATATTTGTTATGTGAATAAGTACTTACATAACAAATATTTACATTTATATGGAACAAAATAGGCATAAAATGGGCAAACAATTACTATGTATAGAAACACATTTGTTATATACATTTAATACATTGTTATAACATATAAATTCATGAACAGAGGTTACATGTACTATTTTTTGTGTGAATGTCCTCACCTCTTTACATTCATTTAGTAAATATTAATACAGATAATACGGATAATATTCAACATATTTCTGAAATATGTAATCTTATGTCCTTCAAGACGTTTGGGTTACTCTATGTATTGTAAATATATCCAAGATGGCTCAATTATATTAGGTGCCTTATTCTTACAGATTATTCACAGATTATCATCTCTTTCATGTTCCTTTGAATAAGTCTAACAATAATTATTAGTAATGTTCTTTTAATTCAATTATAGTCATTCTTAAGTTTCCTTTATATAGTGAAAAGTTTACTAAACCAGATTCTTATGATTTTCATATAACCATGTTGTCAATCAGAAGATTCTAATACAGTGGTGTTTTTAATTATGTGACCAATCTATGAATACTAATCTATATGTTACAGTTAATCTGTATAATCAGGTAACATATATATTACCTGAAATGTTGAGGTAATGTGTATTAAATTCTCAGTTAGCAATAGATGTATTACCTGAATATTTAAAGTAATATACATATTACCTTTTTTAACAGAATATCCATGTTGTCACATCAACTTAGTTCAATAAATACACGTTTCTTTGAATGCATAACAACATATGCATCCCTGATACATTCTGGCTGCAGTTTTATTGCAGATTCAACACCGTCTTTATATTTGTGTGTGGACTTCTTGGTTCGTTAATGCCAATGTTTACTAAATAAAATACAATATCGGTTAAGGTAATTTCATCTCTAATTCCTGATCTAAAATAATTATGGTTAAATAATATAGCATATAATATAAATATCACACACACATACATCAGCGTGAAATCGGCAAATTATTAAAGTTCACGTTGACTCTGTACTGACTAAACTAATTGTTTACTAGTATTTCCCCTATGATTATCTAAGGATTAAGTAAATGATTTGTGCCTTTTAGTTCTTCCATATTAATCCTTCTCCCGAATTCCTTACTCCTGGCCGTCTGAAGGTTAATGAAGAAACGAGTAAACAATCTCCCCCCCCCCCCTCTCTCTCTCTCTCTCTCGACCACCTTCCGAGTCGTATAGTATCCAACAAACTGCAGATTACAAACATTATAATCTAACCACTGCACTAATGAAGCGTTGATTTGAGTTGATTAACGTTGAAACTGATCACATCTGGGACGTATGGTATACCCTAATTGAACAAACCCCAAAATACAAATCATCAAAGCACCCAGTTCGTCTAGAAGGGTAACATTTATTGATACATCGTGTTTCTCATTCCTTGTATTTACTCATGCGACTCATTGCGTATAATGTATTAATTTATTTAGCCCTGGAGAGATTATTTTTATTCACCTTTTTATCTATTTTTAAAAGTGCATCATGTGTTGATATTTTCCTTGTAATAGCTTTTCTTCGTGACCATTTATTGCTCTTCTCAATTAAAAGGGAAATGTTCCACAAAAGGTTCGTCTTTATGTATAATAGATCATTACCTTGTGTCACTATTATTAGAAACCGATGCAACGATTCCACTTATCTAACTGGACTTATTCCATACTGAGTCCATACTGAGTTAGTGCACATTCTCTTTGTTATGAACAAACTGTAATAGCTGTTAGCGAAAAGCGAATTAGCTGGTTCCCACAGGCTGATGAGTAGACCAGACACATGCTTAGGTATACGCATACATCTATCAATATGTGGAGGCATGGAACATTTTATTTTTAGGTTATTGTATGTATAGTTGTATTTAGATTTATGGATGTAGGTTTCGAAGGATGTTTAGATATGTTGATGCTCTATGCATGTTGCCTCTTACTATGTACCCTAAAACGCACATTGCCGTGTCAGACATCTTATCTATTTCCATCCAGATTCCTTATTACACCAATGTAAGAAAGTTATGTCGTTATTACAACATGTTTGAGTCTATTAGCTTTGTTATGTATAATGTATAATCTATATTGTTGTCCTCTTATGTGGTCTGGCGAAACGACCTATTAATTCATACAATGCTGCTTGATGGATTTATACTCCTGGAGTCGTTTGTTACTCCGGCAGGCATATCCATGGGTATTAAGCTGCGGACATAGTTTTTTCCCATATTATGAGTAATTAGATTACACTGATATAGGAAATGTGTTAAATGTATAGCTATTATAATCCCGACGTGTCATTCGCAGTATCGGAGATCTGCCTGAAATCCGCTGTTCTCGACCATGGGTCAAATAGATCAAGTGGATAGGCGCTTTAATTTAGATCCCACCACACCTAACTGCATATACTTAGGGACGCTACATTAAGCGTGAATGAACGTTCCCTTAGTGATGAACGGAAACGTATGAGGGTTAGCTGTTAGGTTCGAGTAAATCATAGTATTTACTCAGGTTTGAGACGATATTTCGTTCTAGTCCAGTAATAATCCATTGCGCAGTATTGCTACTTTGTTTTTATTTTAGTTAAATCGCTTCAGTGAGTCCATACTGAGTTAGTGTACATTCTCTTTGTTATGAACAAACTGTAATGTTTGTTAACACGCTGAGGGTATATAAAAGGATTTATTCAGCTATTCGAACCCAGAATAAAGCTGAGGTCAGCATCTGAGGTGTCGAAATTTTTATATACATAGGTTTCTTTTTGACCACAGAAAATTACTGTTGAATGTAAACTGTGATGTCAAAATAGTTTGATATGTATGTAGCAAGTCACCATTGAACCACACGCACGTGTTGGTTGCTGCGAGCTGTGGTATCAAATGATATGTTTTTTACGTGCTTCCGCTTTTTGTACGTAGCCTGCATGTAGCCTGCATGTAGCACACATACACATATGCACGCACACACGGATTAACGCACACACACACACACACACATAAACATATTCTTACACACTCATACGAGAGCTCATAAAAGGGTCACATTTTCATCACGATCTGGTAATAACTTGACGAAGTCGGTAGTTTCCACAATGTTGATGTGTGCTTAACTGAAGCTGTTATATTTTATATAGAAATCAAACCTAAGCAATGTTTGGGGTCTGACCTTTACACACACACACACACACACACACACACACACACACACACACACACACACACACACACACACACACACACACACACACACACACACACACACACACACACACACACACACACACACACACACAAACACACACACACACACACACACAAACACACACAAACACACACACACACATACACACACACACACACACACACACACACACACACATATATAAAGCTTTTATGTATTTCAGCTTTTGAATTTTAATGCCATTTCGTGTAATGACACTTGCTATTATTAATAATAATAACATCAGTAGCAGCATCCGAATAAAAAGCAACACCATTAATAGTTGTCGTTGTTGTGATGATGATGATGATAATAATAATAATAATTATTATTATTATTATTATTATTATTACTATCGTCATCATCGTCATCACCCTCATCATCGTCATCGTCATCGTGTTAGAACCAAACATATCTTGTATAATTATTAATCGACCTGCCATTAACCGTATTATCATTAGGACACTACAATCTGATATCTGATAATATATCATCATATTATCTTGACATTTTTTATATAATGGCAGCATCGATCAAATAATATTTTAAAACTTTTTTATATTTTGTTATCTGACTCCTTCTCGTCTGATCTTTAAACGATCAGACATTTTGTTACCTTTTTATCATTTTTTATCATACATTAGACAGATACGAATACGATATATCTAGTCAACTTGGTATACATTTCTTCTCACAATGGGCCTGTCTAATCAATTATAATTACGATATATCCGCTGAAATGTCTGTTATTTTAATTGTACACACGTTTTAGACATTATAATACTATGTACTCAAATTAAAACCATGTAATCGTCAAATATCATTTATAATATTTACATACATATAACAGATATTAATAATGACATAAGTAAACATGAAATGTCAGAGGTGAATAATTGTTGACCGTATTTTTTAACATTACAAAACTACAAAGGTATAACTGGTCATGACATTATCTAATTAAACGTGTTGACGCTTAATGTAAAATGTTGATTTCTTTTTTAATTAATATTGTCAGTTTAGTAAAAAGGGATTTGTAAATGCTAAATCGTAAGTAAAAATGGTGATGTTTGTTTATATTCCTTTCACGGCCCATTATCTGTTATAAATACTAATACGTGGATTATCAACATCGTGGAGGTGTTATTAATACCGTTTTCAATGAAAGGAATAATTGTAACAGATTATAGCACTTTAAGAAATACATTGGCGTTAGATGCTATGGAACATACCTCATAAATAGTATTTTATCATTTATACTATACTATAATGACCAATATACCTGACAGACATATTTGACAGATATAGTTGAAAGGTATTTTTGACAGACATAGTTGATAGGTATATTTGACAGGTACATTTAATAGATGTACTTGTTTCATGTTTTATTATTACACCAGAATAAACTTCTAGATCAACAAGTTCCCTCTTTTTTATCAATAATTCGTTACCATTAATTTACATCAACGAAGATTCATAAATCAGAAACCAAAATGGCTGTCAAGATGTATTACTCAAACATATTTTGTGATCCTTACTGAGTGAATTTAGACCTTTTGTATTAGACAGACACTAGTAGATAGATTATGGTAATCTGTGATGTATGTTTACTCATCAACATATGTGTTATATTCAACATTGAAAACGATATATCACTAATGTCGTATATAGAAAGTTTGTAATCTTCACCATTAGTGACATATTATCTTCAATGACAGCTATGATTGCTTTAGTTCATATTATGAAAATTAGAAAAGAGCATCAATTGTGCCTCACGGCTAAATTTTGCATCGTGAAGTATACTCTCTCTTGTCGTATATTTTAAAGAAAATATTTGTTATTGCTGAAATGTCTATGTGTGACTGTCTATGAGTGTGTTTGTATGGGTGAGTGTGTGTTTGTGTTTTAAAATGTGCGGGCGCATATAATAAATAATAATACAATATGTTGACAATTCAACAGGAAATCAATTTACAGTGTACATGTTTTTTTTTGGGAGGGGGGGGGGTTGAACATTTGTATCAATGTGTTTATCTATCTATCGGTTTATTTTTGAAATAATTAAATACAAATATGGCTTCCATAAATCTTCTATATTAATATGGACAAGTAGCCAAATGAACTGAGGCCCAGTTAAAATATACCAAGTTACGTTAGTGACATTTGATATAAAGCTTCATTATCTGATTTCAGGTTTCAAACTTAAAACATTATGTACAATCGTAATTTGATCTACGAAAATATTATTTCTGGGCAAATTTGGCCAAAAGCGATTACCACTTTAGAGTGATAGGTTCTGTGATTAAACACATCAAGACGACAACTGCATGTTGATTAAGTGCAGCTATCAAAACATGCCACAAGTAAGAAATATTTATTATTTATTTAACCATCAGTTAAAGTGTTGATCATTGGATTAGTGGGCCAGTGTATTGATCGATCGATCGGTCAGTCGGTCGGTATTATCGGTGAGATAGGGAGGGGTGGAAGGACGGACGGAGGGACGCACGGATGCACGCATGCATGCAGACAAGCATGCATGCAGACAAGTATTCATGATCACACATAAATAATGAGGTAGTTAGAACAAAGAGAATAATTGAAGTGTAATACATGTTGATCGATCATAAACAACGTTTTAATAAGATGTAGCCGTTGCTATATTTACATCACTCCTTTCTGGCCACTTGCCTTGTATCAATACTGCGTAAAAGGAAGATCGTAAGTGATCAAAAAAGTAAGTTCATCATTTATAGAAAAGTATATTTAACAAGGAATATAAAAATTGAGATCAGCGTTCGTCAGATTTCGGTAATTACTTTACTTAAAGACCAAGTAATATTATTTAATAAGTAATTGAGAAATTATAAGTAAATTGCACAGAAGAACAAATAATTATATTTAGAGAATGAGGACAACTGATTAAATACAACTTCTGAACAGTAACTATATTTGTTATGTGAACAAGTACTTAGATCACAAATTATTATATTTGTAAGGAACAAAATAGTCATAAACTGGAGAAGCAATTCCTATGTATAGATATCAAACGTATTTGTTCTATAAATGTAATACATTGATGTAACATAAAATCCCCGAACAGAGGAAAACATGCTATTGTGTGTGAGTAACCTCATTCGTTTAAATTCATTCAGTAAATATGCGTACTTGATTTCACGTTTAAGTTCCTATTATTTCCAAATCATTAACCTAAAACATTATTAAGTGACAAGCAAATTAAGAGTAATTACGCTATATAATATTTATGCTTAGAGCCTCTTATATTGGTTGTTCTGGGCTTTAATTGGAAAACATGTCTTCCTTGTCTCGCCTTTGTTATAACATTCATAACCATGACACGTCTTTTTTCGCACATCTTTACCGTAACAATTTCTTATGAAGAATAAGTGGTAACGATCTAGAAAATTAGGAAAACATGAATGCCACAGTTGTTCGTATATCACCAAGCATTAAAACTAAATGTCGATATTCAATATAATTCTGGAACAGGTTATCCTATGTCCTACAAGGCTTTGTGTTGATTTATGTATAGCTCTTATATCCAAGACGGCTCAGTTATATTAGGTGCCTTATTAATACAGATCATTCACATATTATCATCCCTTTCATATTGCTTTGAATAAGGATAACAATAATTATCAGTAATGTTCTTTTAATTCAATTATAGTCATTCTTAAGTTTCCTTTATATAGTGAAAAGTTTACTAAACAAGATTTTGATGATTTTTATATAACCATGTTGTCAATCAGAAGATCAAATACAATGGTATTTTTAATTATGTGACAACCTATGAATACTAATGTACATGTTACAGTTAATCTGTATAATCAGGCAATATACATATAACCTCAAATGTTGAGGTAATGTGTATTAAATCTCAGTTAGCAATAAATGTATCACCTGAATATTTAGGGTAATATATGTTACCAACCCGTGATTAATAACGTTTACATGATGGAGACGTTTCTTACTTAGTGCTTCTTCCAAGAGGGGTTCTGAAGGAAATACATTACAAAATATAATTTATTCTTAGATCAACAATTAAATGTAATGGTTTTCAAATAAAACATATTTAATCAATAAGCCCCTGATTCATGTGAATTTATTCTAAAATAAGTTCTATAAACGCACGTTTCTTTGAATGCACAACAAAGTACGCAACCCTAAATTCATATTGTAGGCGGGAAGTATGACCGGATCTCGATGTAGTGGCACCGGAATATTTCTCGGATAGTTCAGCTATTAGATAAGTTACACCAGTGAAACTGGTCTATTTGGCCTATGATGTAATATAGATTTAATTTATATTAATATAAATTGATTATATTAAGTTATTTTGTATTTCTTGTATTTTCTTTTTAACTGCTCATTTGACGCCCTATATTATCGCCCATTCCAATGTTTCCCACAAGAACTCGGTTTTTGCTTATGTATGTTTTATTTTGAATAATAATGAAATATACTAGAGATCAGTTGCTTGCCTTACGACCCTATGGTGGTAATACCATTTGTTTAGCGATGCGCCCACGTAGAGGAAAACATCCAAAGCAGATTGGGTCTGATGCCAGTAATTTGATCACTGTGCCAATAACACCATATAATGGCACAGCTGTACAAACTGTAAGTATTGGTCTTATTAACTGTTAGTCGATTTGTAATAAATCTGATGAAATATCTGATGTTATTAAGGATATGGATCTTGATGCTCTTGTCATTACAGAGACTTGGCTGACTGGTAATGTTTCAGACCAGAAAATTGTTGGTGATGTGACTCCAACTGGATATTCATTCCATCATGCAGCTCGGATTCACAAAAAGGTGGGGGAGTCGGCATTCTTCTTCGTGATTCTTTGAAGTGTGAAACCCATTTGCGTTTTCAGGCTAAGTCTTTTGAAAATTACCAACTGATTTTTATATCTGGGGGATAAGTGTTCGTGTAGCTATTATCTACCGATTACACCACACTAAGAAAAATGGCCTGAAAGCAGCAGATTTCTTCAAGGAATTTTCGGAATTTGTTGACTCTCTTGCTACAAACAATGGCCATCTGTTGATCTTAGGTAATTTCAATATACATTGGGATTGCCAGAGGAATACAGATACCAAACAACTCGCTGACATTCTTAGATCTGCCAATCTCATTCAGCATGTCCAAGAAAGAACATACAGACATGGTCACATCTTAGATCTTGTCATCTCCCGTGATGATGACAATTTGATTAAGGGTGTGTCTGTGTCTTCCATGCTGGCTGATCATTTTCTCGTTAACATTAATGTATCTTTACATACAAAATCTGTTTTAGCTAAAGTTATTTCATATAGAAGATATAAGTCAATTGACAAGGAAGCTTTTCTTGCTGATCTGCAAGTCTCTTCTCTGGTATTGGATCCACCGGATGATGTGATCATCTGGTGGATCTCTATGATTATACATTGAGAGACATTGTAGTTCAACATGCACCTTTAAGGACAAAGATAATGCCAAGCAGACCAATGCTTCCATGGTATAATAAGAAGATACAGACTGCAAAAAGACACAGAAGGTATTGTGAGCGTCTGTGGATCAGGAGCAGTTTGTGTGTTCATTTTGAAATTATTGTTACAAATTATTGTTAAAAATACCCTTGCCTCTGCTAAATCTGAATATTATAATAAAAAGATCAAAGCATCCAATGGAAATCAAAGGACTGTTTTCAGTGTTGTGAATAAAGTATTACATAAAAGTCAAACTGTCCTCCCAAATAATATCAATTGAGTTAAAGATATGGGGCCATTGTTTTAATAACTTCTTCTGTCAAAAAATATGAAATATACATAGTGGATTCCAGTCCAGCAGCTTATCACAGGGTAAGCCATTGATAGAAGAGTGCTGCATATCCATGATGGATACATTTGAGCCTTTTACAGAGACTGATATCAGACAGTTGCTGAAAAAGTCATCTAATGCTTCGATTACCCCTAATGTGTCAGTAAAACATCTAGGGGTTATTTTTGACCAATGTATTAACATGCCTGAACATGTCACATCAGTATGCCGAGCTGCCTAATATCATCTTAAGAACATTCACTGTTTAAAAGCATTCTTGACACTTGTAACTGTAGTCCATGCCTTTGTTACATCTCGTATAGACTATTGTAACTCCCTGTTATATGGCATATCTGAATATAACATTAATCGCCTTCAGCGAATTCAGAATAGTGCAGCTCGCATTGTAACAAATATTAGAAAATATGATCATATCACCCCAATTCTTCAAAAACTACATTGGTTACCTGTTAGACAGCGTATCCATTTCAAGATTCTATTAATAACTTATAAATCTATTAATGATATGGCACCAGATTACCTGTGTGAACTGGTTTCCATTAGAAAGTCATCCCGAAACCTCCAGCCATCCAGTCAGATACTATTGCAGGTGCCAGTGTCTCGGTTCAAGTCATATGGTGATCGTGTGTTTAGTGTTGCAGCCCCCACTTTCTGGAATAGGTTGCCGGCAAATATTAGAAATACGTCGTCTCTTGGAAAGTTTAAGTCTCTTCTAAAAACACACCTATTTAAGGTCACTTTCACAGATAAATAATTATTATCTTTTAAATTATTACAGTGTTTTACAGACATTATTTAGGATATTATCATAATACATATTATTTGTACAGCGCCTTTGAATGGCTCCTGCTAGTAAGGGCCCTTTATTAAATATACATTTTTATTAGTATTATTATTATTAAATATTCAGGCTGCCGTTTTATTGCAGAATGAGCACCATCTTTACATTTTTGTGGACTACTTGGTTTGTTAATTTAAATGATGACTAAATTACAATATCGGTTAAGGATAAAGTAAATGATTAACGCAGTTAAGCTCTTCCAGATTGTTCTAATCGAACACCTTCTACTGAATTCTTTACTCTTGGTCGTCTGAAGGTTAATGCAGAAACGAGTGAATAAGCCCTCTCTCGACCAACTTGCGAAGCATCCCACAAACACTTGTACGATATGAACCGCCAACCTAGAGATTTGAAACATTGTACTCTAACTACTGCACAATTTAAGGGTCGATGTGAGGTATTTAGCCTTAGAACGTGTCACGCATTTGGTATATCCTAATTGATGAAATCTCCAAAAAATAAACCATCGAAGCACCAAGTTCGTCTAGAAGGTTACAAGTTACTGATAAGCTGTCTTTATCACTACTTGTATTTACTCATGCGACTCCTTGCGTATGCTTTATTAATTTATTCAGCTCGGGGGGGTTTACTTTTATACTCCCATTTATCATTTGTTGATATTTCTCTTGTAATCGTTTTTCTTGATGACCAGTTATTACTCTTCTGAATTCAATGGAAATATTGCGCGAAATGTTCGTCTTTATTTATAATAAATCACTAAGTTATGGCAATATTATTAGAAACCGATACAACGATTCCACTTATCTAATTGGACTTATTCTGCCGACAGCAAATAACCAACGTTGACGTTGTTTCTAATTAAATACGTCGTATTATTTACCGTCATCTCCCAATCTTCTAATAACACTTTTTTTTCGTATAACCGATAAAATAATAGATGATATTGATGAAGTGAATAGTTTTGTGGAAAGACGCATTAAAGGAGTATATTTATTGAAATATTAAATGCTATATTTGTATTTAATGTTTAAAGATAAACTGCATTCGATGATATTGTTTAGTATCTTGTGCTTGACACATGCTACTCTTATCATACTGAAGTATTTGCCGGTACAAATGTTCAGTGCTAGGTGTTGTAGTTAGTAGTGTTAGAAAGGTGCATTGAACAATTAGGTATTCTGATATATTAAATGCTCTAACTTTATGTAATGAATAAAGACAATATCTCGTACTTTATGACATAGTTCATTATTTTGTGACTGACAGATAATACTGTGGTGTTTGATAGAACGAACCCTAGTGTTACATCTGTTTCATCTATCAATTGAACGAAAACAAATCGGATTGAATATGTAATATTTTCTTGATGTTAGACAAACATTCAGGATAAACAAAACATTTTCTAGTGACACAGCGAACCTTTCGGTCATAATATAATTAGGTCTCCATATATATCAGGACATTCCGTGTAGATATGTAAATCTACGTCAATTCCTCAAACCTCGATCAACATATCGACCATACACGAGTGCACTTAGATTCATCACACATCAGGACACTTATCTCACCTACAGATAAGTCCATTATGATACATTACACCACAGTATTGTTATCTGATTCCAACATGTATCCACTCAACATTTATAGGATTGCGACGAACGTAAATGTTATTTGACTAAATTTAACTAGTTATAAACTTAAAAAGAGAAGAGCGGACTGTTTTGTTTTCCACAGAGAGGTCCTTGGAAATAACAATCTAAATTTTATAGCTACACATCCACACACACATTAAAACAAAAACGCATATACTCTGACATACAAGTGTGTGTTTCATCAAACGAGATTGGCTATAAAATAGGTTACTGCATGAAAACAAATATCACTTTAAAAGTCATCTTTAGATTAACAGCTTAAAGGCTTACTAGGTTAATTAGCCTCTTGTGTTATTGAGGAAATTAGTTCAGTTTTGCCAGATCTATTTATGAATTATTAGACTTACACAGGAAATAGTTTTTATATTTACGGTTATTATATAATTGCTTCTGTACTACCAAGCTGTAAATGATCTCTGGTGGTGTTTTCTTATTGAAGATGTTACCGTCAGTGTCCTGTTTTTAATCAGAACACCACAATCAATTACCTCAAAGTGGTGTCCATGTGTCATGACCTAAAAATGATTTATCAGATAATTAATTATTGCAGGAAGAACAGAAGAAAATACAAGTACTACGCTCTAGGACTGTCTTTTAAACGTAACTACTATAAATCGTGCCGTAATCCTGACTTTTATTAACTAACAATAAATGTAAGAAAAATTGAAATTTAGATGAAGGATTTCATTCTAGACAGATGCTACATTAGCCAATCTACTTAAAGAATGATGATGCCAAATCACATAAACTGCCAGCTAAGACATTATCACGTTAGTATAAAATGTTATCTCATTAAAGCTTCTATTTAGTCTCCTTTTACGGCAAAAGGATCTCACAGATAGCCAGTTTTACACCTCAAAAAAATTAAATATTTGAGTAAACATAAAAATGATAAGACAATGATAGTTTAGTATCGAATTCGTATTTATAGACATACTACAAATTAAATTTATAAAGATCATAAATATTAATTACTGTAATAAATAGATTTCGAAATATGCTTGAAATGGTGAAGTGACTAGAGGTTATAAATAATTTCAATAAGAGGAACCTCCAAGAAAGATTTGTTTTGATGAGGTCAGAGTGAGGCAGCTTGGGAATGCTGGCATTAATTTGTTCCAGAGTTTAAGAAAAACTATTTGTATGACCTTGGATATCGTCTTGAGCTGCCAAACCATTCAATGATTTCTATGTCAGAAGACTGAACCTGAAAGTAATCGAACAGGTAGCAGTGTTTTCCAGTTTGATAGCTAATTTATCAATTTGTTTGATCCTCATAGCAGTATGTTGACATAATTCAAATTGGACAACATCAGTAACTGGTCAAGGGTTGAAATCATTTCCTTGCAAAGCTCTAAAGCGACTAACATTAAGATAGCAGGGTTGTGTCATAGCTCGTCCAAGCAGCACTCCATCCAGATTTCACTATTTCATTTTATTTTTAGATTAATGTATGTGTAGTTGTATTTGTATTTAGATTTATGGAGGTAGGTTTCGAAGGATGTTTAGATATGTTGATGCTCTGTGCATGTTGCCTCTTACTATGTACCCTAAAACGCACATTGCCCGTGCCAGACATCTTATCTATTTCCATCCAGATTCCTTATTACACCAATGTAAGAAAGTTATGTCGTTATTACAACATGTTTGAGTTTATTAGCTTTGTTATGTATAATGTAGAATCTATATTGTTGTCCTCTTATGTGGTCTGGCGAAACGACCTATTAATTAATACAATGCTGCTTGATGGATTTATACTCCTGGAGTCGTTTGTTACTCCGGCAGGCATCTCCATGGGTATTAAGCTGCGGACAGAGTTTTTTCCCATATTATGAGTAATTAGGTTACACTGAACGTATAACGTATAGCTATTATAATCCCGACGTGTCATTCGCAGTATCGGAGATCTGCCTGAAATACTCTGGGTCAAAAATGGAAACGTATGATGATCAGCTGTTAGGTTCGAGTAGATCATAGTATTTACTCAGGTTTGAGACGATATTTCGTTCTAGTCCAGTAATAATCCTTTGTGTAGTATTGCTACTTTGTTTTTATTTTAGTTAAATCACTTCACTGAGTCCATACTGAGTTAGTGTACATTCTCTTTGTTATGAACAAACTGTAATGTTTGTTAACACGCTGAGAGTATATAAAAGGCTTAAATTTTCACTTAGGTTAGAGAAGAACTTCGACGCCAGACCAGTCGGACGTGTATTGATACATGGTTCATATAGGTAGGATTTATTCAGTTATTCGAACCCAGAATAAAGCTGAGGTGAGCATCTGAGATGTCGAAATGTTTTATATACAAGTTTCTTTTGGACCACAGAAAATTACTGTTGAATGTAAACTGTTGTGTCAAAATAGTTATGATATGTATGTAGCAAGTCACCATTGAACCACACGCATGTGTTGTGTGCTTCGAGCTGTGGTATCAAATGGTATGTTTTTACGTGCTTCCGCTTTTTGTACGTAGCCTGCATGTAGCCGCTTTCCTGTGGGCGTGACATATTTGTCGCGTACGAAAAGCGAATTAGCTGGTTCCCACAGGCTGATGAGTAGACCAGACACATGCTTAGGTATACGCACACATCTATCAATATGTGGAGGTATGAAACATTTTATTTTTAGATTAATGCATGTATAGTTGTATTTAGATTTATGGAGGTAGGTTTCGAAGGATGTTTATATATGTTGATCCTCTGTGTTTGTTGCCTTTTTATATGTACCCTAGTACACGCACACACACACTACACGCTCACACACACTGCACACACGCGCGCACACACGCACACACACACACACACACGCACACGCACACGCACACGCACACAGCACACACACACGCACACACACACTCTCTCTCTCTCTCTCTCTCTATATATATATATATATATATATTTATTTATTTATACAAAAACATGTCTGCACAAATACTGACATAGACTGAGGTTGATTGAAGGACTTATTGCCTGGCTGACTAATTGGCTTACTGACTGACTAACTTATTTTCTGACCTAGTCATCCGATGGCCTATCACTGTCTGAACAACAGACATATTAACTAAATAACTGGCAGGCAACTGTCTCGATGATTCTCTGATTTACTGTCTCACAAAATCATTGATTCACTTACCGCCTCATTTAACGACTAACTAACTCACTCATTGACTCACTAATTAAATCAACGAATCACTCACCCACAGACTCAGCCACTGACTTACCCATTGACTCACCGACACACCGACGCATTGAATGACCGACTCACCGATTCACTGTATCTCAGACTCACTAACTGATTTACTCACTGACTCACTCACTGACTGCCTGATACACTGACTGACTGATTGACTGACTGACTCACTCAACTCACTCACTCACTGTGTCACTCACCCATTCCCCTAATCACTCACTCACAAATTATGTAAGACTATATTAGACCTGTTTATATTAATTATGACCGGAAACACTCACTAAAGTAAATACGACTCATTTCCTATGGGTAAGAAGTTTAACGTTTTTGTTCAGTAGGAACAATGGATTGCTAAGCACTATTGTTAAGTTCTATATCTTGATATCACGTCAATAGTCAGATAGATTATTTGTGCGGCGTACTTGTTTCGTCAAAGTCTTACAAACAGTTTTGTTTGGCTGTGACTGAACATATTTCAGATAGTAAGCATACATTCATATCTGCACATAATAACATCGTTGATCGGCGACATGGATTTAACTAAAGAGCAGAATAGTAACAACAATAGGATGTTACTGTTGTATTTAGATGAAATAGAAAGGAAATGCAGTTTTCATCTGGTTTTCTACGATAGAATAAATGGAATCTAATTAAAATCTGCGTAGTACCATATATGCTTGTTCACGCTCTCGTTGAACATAATTCACAATTGAACTAACAAAAGCATCTATTTAGAAATAAAATTGGATATAACTAAAAACGAATAATGTGGGCTTTTTCTCAACAAAGTAGCCGTTAATAACCCATTTTGCCTAATGTTGGTGTATGGACTAGGGGAGGAATGGACGTAAATAGTATCCTTTAATTGTAGAGAAAAAAGGCCTGTACGATTTAGCTATTAGAAGTGTTGTTGTTATACAGGTTATTTACATAGGTATTTGAATGGGTATTTATAAGTTTAGGCGAAAACAAAACTATTTGAAATAACAAGAACGTTACTGAAGTGATGATACTTGTGCATTATCATTTTGTCTTATAGCTGCATCTTTCGCAGTTAATTATCTATCTCTAGGTATGTAGTTTAAGGTATGATGGCACTAGATATTATAATTAAAATTATTCCATATTAGATCAACATAATTAGACTTAACCTTATGATTTATTTTGTTTATGCAAGTTGAATACTATAATAAAAAATACCAATATATATATATATATATATATATATATATATATATATATATATATATATATATATATATATGAGAGAGGATAAAATGAGAGAGAGGGATAATTATTTTAGTATGTCTTTCTGCATCTATTACGGAAGACTAAACCATGAAACTCTTTTTCGATCTGACTTAATGACATTGTCAGTGTATTATACGAAGCAATGAATGACATATACTTGGTAAATAGTTTACTTATCAGTGATCTTTTTAAACAGGGCACACACACCCACATCCACCCACCCACACACCCAGACTGTATGTCTTAAGTGGCTTTAAGTGTAAGAAATATGTATTACGTGGTGTTACTCAAATAACCAGTCTAGCTAAAATATAAAAATAATTATATATCTGTTTGAGTTTGTTTATTGTTGGAAGACGCAGTTTGGTGCTCGTTACGATATTGGGCATAGTTCATACTTCATTCATCCTCCATTGTATTGTGAAACTGTCAACCAGCCTCGCTGAATTTGAATAATTGGTTACTAAGGCCTGTAGTTAATGTCAATAAAAGGGATACAAGGTAGCTTAGAACACATTAAAAATGTATGTGTTAAAGCTAAATTGCTGAGTAGACGCGATTATTGAATGTCCTTGTCCAATGATAATTGGATACTAACAGCTTGTTATTTTAAACTGATGGTTTCAGGAATCATCCCTGGGGTTCTGAGAAAGATATTTAGGTAGATAGATGCGAGACAAATTGCTGTGGTCTTGCCATTACAATTCATTATGGTGTTGTATTGCGGCCTTTCCTCTGTGTTTCTATGCCATTTAATCATTGTCAAATGGCTCAATTTGGTATATTTATTTGAAAGTACAGTGGGTTTATAACGGGTGCTTTGCTTTATATAGAAATAAAACCTAAACATTCTCCTGGGTCTGGCCATCTTGTAATGAAATAAAATATGGGACCTTTCAAGCACACACACGCACACACTCTCACGCACACATACACATATGCACGCACACACGGATTAACGCACACACACACACACATAAACATATTCTTACACACTCATACGAGAGCTCATAAAAGGGTCACATTTTCATCACGATCTGGTAATAACTTGACGAAGTCGGTAGTTTCCACAATGTTGATGTGTGGTTAACTGAAGCTGTTATATTGGGGGGAGCTGAGAGCCATGAAAAGGCATAACATTTCACCTAGATCAAACAACAACTTGGTGACGCCGAATATATCGGACCTCTGTCCGTATGGTTGATATAGGTAGGATTTGTTTAGCTATTCGAACCGAGAATGCAGCGGCAGAATAAGCATATGTGGTATCGAAATTTTTATGTATAGGTTACCTTTGAGCCACATCAAATTACTACTGAATGTAAACGGTTTTGTCAAAATATGTATATTGTATATACCTTAACTTACTATTGAACCACATACACGTGTTGTTACCTTCGAGCTGTAGCGTCAAATGGTACTTATTATCTGCATCAGCCGCTTCCTTTATCACGTACGAAAAGTGGATTATCTGGGGCCCACAAGCTGATGAGTTGCCCATGTATATATAGGTCTACGTTTGTAAAGATGTGTACTTTTTGTTTGCCTAATTTAACTATGTATTGATTAAATATTTATAGATTAATGGATATATAGGTTTTAAAGGATATATGGAGTTCTCTCATATATATATATATATATATATATATATATATATATATATATATATATTATCCTAAAACTCACATACAGACATAAACGCACTGATGCACATACGCACTGATGCACATTCGAAGATATGCATTCATGCACACATTCACGCGCACACATAAATAAATAAATAAATACATACCTACAAACACAAATACATATACTGACCTATTGGATTTGTTAAATGAACGGTTTTGCAACGTCTATATAATTTAATTTTGTTATTATTTGCGGCCGTCTTAAAAGAGCATTGGCGCTAATGAATGATGGATCTATTGAATAAATGTGTGTTTAGAATTCCGCCATTCCATGGAATGGCCATATGTATATCACACAATCTAAGGCAAAGACATTAATAATATTGCGATTTTTAAAACAAAACATCATGGGTCAACCAAACAAAGAGGAGAAAATGTAACAAGGAATCATTCATCGAGTTCCTGGCTAATTTTTCTTATATCGGTTTAATAATTTTAAAACTTAATAATACATAAATAATAAATGGCTCCCAAAGTCTGTCTACTTATGGCTGCTACTTATAAAATGGTACGCAATTCTGCATATTTCATATTCATATTTATGAAACAACCACAGATGGAATGCCGATAATAATGTGAATAAAATAAAAGTACAAATAGTATGCCTGTAATGTACAAAATTGCGAGTGTTTGTAATTAGTTTCCTGTTTTATTGTTAGCGATACTGTACATGATATTCATTGAATAAAACGATTTCCTACTAAAGAACTGTTGATACTATCGATACATCATCCTAGTAGTTTCAACCTGAAATACTGTTCACACAGTTTACGGTTGGTCCTATTGTGGATATTATTTTGCCAAAAAGACACCACGATGATAAATCTTGGAACTAATCTACTGAGTGGCGTTGCATGTAGCTAATCTATTGGTGCTAAGATCTTAATTTGTTAACATCCATGCCCTAATAACTATTTCAAATATTTCCAAATCTGTTATTCTTCGATTAACTAAAATATGTGATTATTTGATAGCGCTTAAATCTAAGATATTGACAAGAAAATATTTATTAACGAACTAATAACAACCTCTTGATATGCAATCTGTGGGGGCGTTGAACGTTCTGCTAGTTTCCACCTTCCAATGCTAAATGTGTTATAATATTCAATGTCTTACGACACAAAACTATATCATGAGATACATTTGAAGACGATATGCTGCTAGTAGTGAAGAAGGCAGACATGTTGGTGTAGAAGATGAATGGAGAGTGATTTAAAAGCGTCTTTCTAATATAAAAGACCCAAAGATACTAACATTAGATCACGAAATATACAGCTGATTGATGAAAAACACCCTTTGAGTAGGATTAATAGCCAAGAAGAAAAATTACAAAAGGTTGAAGAAGAAAAGTGCCGTCTTGGGCCAAAATTAGATATTACTAACGATGCAGAGGTTGTATTCGCAATTAATAATTTCCTTTGCCATTAACGTGCCACATATTGCTAAAACACAAATAAGAATAACGTTTACACGTATAGATGCATATGAAAAGCATATATATATATATATATATATATATATATATATATATATATATATATATATATATATATATATATATATAATATATATATATAAATAGGTAGATAGACACGATGCCTAGACATAAAGGACAAAGCTTTTAATTTTATATCGAATGTGGCTTGTGGAATGTGGCTTCAAACCCGTCCGGATGGTTATTTCTTTCACACTCAACCTTGTAGACTGTACGATATACGGGTTTGCCAGTCACATAACCAACTTATATACATATATACAACGTTCAAAGCCATTATAATGTTGTCGGCTAAAATGGACACATAAGCCTAAGGCTACCTGAAGTAAAATGGTGATAGAATTTACTATTACTGTAATCTAGAAAGGAAATATAGGATTCAGGATTATAATATTGGAACTCATCATGAAACGTTACCGCATCATCGGATATGAAGCAATGAACTAGCTTTCAACGGATATGTGCCATAACGCTTCTGGCAGTGAGTGATATTATGTGTAGTTTAGGCTGAGCTCATTCCCTTACTGTTTCTGATCGATAAATCAACATCGTCCTACTCTCGGATGTGAGAAGACGAAGCGAATAGATTAAAGTGAGTATATCTGAAGGCCTTCTATATTCTTTGCTTTGCCAGCTAAACTCATGGGTCGATGCATTTTATTGTCCATACAACCCATATTTCAAATATTTATAGCCTGGCTATCCAACGTAGAATACTGACCTTTGTCAACGCAAACATAGAAAACAAGGTTATTCATCGGATCAGACAGATACATCTTCTGACCCAGATAGTTCGCTTAGTTGTTAACAATAACACCAACTTCTGAAATTACAAACTGTTCTTTGGATCGTTAAGATGACGATATACAAATTGGCAAGAGAGTTTGATCAATAATGCTTTCAAATGTTATGTCGTGAATGATTCTGTATAATCAGAATCATTACCATATCTGACATAAAAGTCTGCTATGCCAAAACAAAATATATTCTGAATATATACTGGGAAGTTATCATCTTATAATTATCACGTTTGCGTGCGTTACAAAAATGAAATAGATAAGAGTGAAATTTCAGAAATGAATGTTCATTGTCTGATTTTGGCAACATTACTGCACCTGTTGATCAAACGGGGTATTGGAAAAGATAATCAAAGACCAGACGGAAAACCCCCACAAAGGAGTAAAACTGTATACCATTACCTGCCAAAAGGTATTGCTGCAAGAAAATAAATGCTGATTGCTGGCTACATATGTTAGTAACCTAGATCGGTATCAATCAATGTATTACACCAGATAGACAATGACTTATCTTTTTATTCTGGTGGTTGTTACCTTCATCAACACGTTTGCTACCTTAACTTGCAGTGACATATCGTATTAAGTAAACATAAGCATTTTGATTAAGGAGTAAAAAACAACAACGCCGATAACCCAAAACTTCCTTCTAATGTAGAACACTCTTGGTATTTTTGTGGCTGTTATGCTTGTTTGTTGAAAAGTTATTTCTTTATTTGACAACCTAACTGAGCATGGATGATTAATACCCTCCGAATAAAATATGGCCACGTCTCGTTATTCGCTGTATTTCTACAATTTTATGATAGACAATGGTACCTTTATAGCACAGTCTGTCCAAATCTGACTGAAACATGTGTTTGAGGGTTGTATTGATATAGGTCCCAAGTGTGACCAGTGTCTAGGCTGTAGGTCCCAGGTGTGATCCGTGTCTAGGCTATAGGTTCAAGTTGTGATCAGTGTCTAAAGTATAGGTATCAGTCGTGACCCATGTCCAGGCAATTGTCCCAGGTGTGATCAGTGTCTAGGTTATATGACCCAGGTGTGACCTGTGTCTAGGATATTTGTCTCAGTTGTGACCAGTGTCAAGGGTATAGGCCCAGGTGTGACCAGTGTTTAGGCTAAACAAAATAATCCCCCAACCAACCAATCTAAGATAGACATAAGAGTAGACAAGATTGGCTCGTATCCTATCATTGTTATTCATATTTAAATATATTCACAGATAAATAATTATAATCTTTAAAATCATTACAGGGTTCTTATAGACATATTATTTGGGGTATTATTATATTACATTTTATTTGTACAGTGCTTTTGAATGACTCCTGCTAGAAAGAGCACTTTATTAAATATATATTATTATTATTATTAGTATTATAAATATATTTGATACCTACATGTATTATGAACCAATAGTCACAGGCTACTAAAACATAGCTAACGGTTTCTGAGGTCCACTTCTAGTATTTTCTTAGCCATTATACATATTAATACTAATACTAGTTTGGCAAATAAATGAAGACGCTGTACCTGTCCTTACTAATGGCGAATTCGTAAATAAAGAGAGAGTTATTTAACAATAGTAAACTTTCAATGCCACATTTAGCTCAGAGTTTCTCTCTCTCTCTTTCTCTTTCTCTCTCTTTATTTCCCATCTCATTGATCAATCAGCAAAGTCATAGTATCGGAATGCTTTTGAACAAGCAATTCCTTGTACTAGGTAATGGTATGAACTTTTACGCCCGCCACATTTAACCCACTAATTTCACAGTACACATCTAGTTGACGTTTCATTAGAGATGGGATAGTTGTAGCTATTTATAAATAATCATTGTAACAATCAGCTTGAGGCATGCTGAATACCTAGAATACATTTTAACCATCTAATGAATGAATCCCATGAGCTATTAAAGCACGCATATGAAAAAAGCCAAAGGAACAAAAAGATCAAAGAACTAAAGTATCAAATTTGTGAAGGAAAATGTAACAAAATATCAAACAACTGAAAGTTAATAATTATTATTGGATTGACGTTGCCGATGTCAAATATCATGTTATGGCAGTCAATGTTAATAAATTACATATTGATAATATATCATCAGATTTCAAATAGATAAAAATCAGGATCTAAAACCAAAATGTTAATATAAATAATATCAGGGTTGAAGATGTATGTTACTACTACTACTACTACTACTACTACTACTACTAATAATAATAATAATAATAATAATGCACGCCTTCATTCCCACCCACATACTTAATATTAGCTATCACAATTGTAGGTCATTAAGGAAAGATTGAAAGAAGGTATTAATTCCTTACAAGGTCAAAGATTATCCTTAGAAATACGCCACAAAGACATAAAACAGCCAAAACCCTTGAATGTCATCAGGAAAGGTTTGGATAATTTGGCTATGTGCACAATAGACTGATTGATATATAATAGGGACCTAATTCACAGTTACTGGAAAACAAATATAGGATTCAGGATAATAATCTCGGAACTCATCATGATCACCAGATCGTCAGCTACGAAGGAAAAGAATAGCATTCAACTTATTTGCACTATAATGGGTTTGGCTGTGAGTGCTATTATGTGTATGTTAGCTGGACTTCGTACTGAGACCTATTTCTGATTGGTATGTAAACATCGACATTCCTCAGCATGTGAGAAGACGAAGCAAAGAGACTATGATCCGTAAATCTAAGGACCTTCTATGTCCATTCTATGGCATCATGTTCCTGGGTCAATGTGTTTGTTTTTGTCAAGATTTGCCGTTTTTAATAGAACCGGAGTTTATTGTATGGCCATCCAACCCGAGATAGCGAGCCTTGTAAAAAAGGCGAAAAGACAAGAAGGATCTTCACTGTCTCAGCACGATACCACACCTAAAACAGGTAGTTCAGTTAATTTGTTAACAATGACACAAACTTCTGAAAACAGCGTAATTGGCCTTTTGTGTCAGCTCTCTACTTATCGTCCTAGGATCCAACTGACTAAATATATTTATATATGTCTATGGATGAAAAAACAAATAGTGAATAGACGAAGCTGGTTCATGTTGGTTATAAACTTTGCAATAATATCAACGAGTGTAAAAGTGATGCGGTTTCATACATATTTTATTTTTCATTTGATGATTAGTTACAAATGGAACATGTCCTTAACACGAGGACAGGACAAAATCCATTGAATTTAAACCGTTGCCGCAACAACACTACCCTTTGGAGTTTTAGTGGCAACATAAGTATATATAGAGTTGGCTGTATGCATTATCAATGTAGTATGTTCCGAAGTGAAGAGATTACAGAATCCAGAATACAGAAATCACTTCGTGTTATTTGTCGACATGAATGAATAATAAATGTTTCCTGTTAGTGACGTGTTTTGACAGTCATATTTGATGAATCGACAGCTGTTGGCATATGATTTTTAACGCATCAGGTATCAACGTGAATAGGTATTAGCTTAAGGCCACATTTAACCCAGATATAATATATCGGTGGATAAACGCAGGACTATACAGGTTGAGGAAACTTCATCTCAAGTATCAATCATGTCACTGTGTACTTTCTAAGTTCATGTCATTCTGTTTCACAGTTCGATAACAATAGTTCAACAGAGTTGTTGAAGCTATCATTTAGATATCCCATACCAAATCATAGAGATACACAGACACATCACCCGCTAATCCATGCATTGATCATATATTCTCCGTTTCAAAAGGCATCCTGTAGATTCAATTCCTGTTGAATTTATTACGTTACAAGAAATGATGTACTAATTCAAACCAAATAGACAAATACAACAAATATATCATTAGAACAATGTTTATGACAATATTGATATGCATTGAAAATATTCCCATATGCTACAAATGACACATACTTTGAGTCAAACTTAATCATTCTTTGGATCTGCAAAATGTAAGGAATGGTGTGCTATATAAAAATTGGTTTCTGTTTTGGAAATTAAACTTCATAAACTACGCGGTGCCGAGGAAATGTACTAATAGTTTGCACATTTCACTTAAAACATCAACAACACATTGATAACTGCAACAACATCGGCTAGATGTCATTGCACGTTCTCACCTTAGATGTGAAGTATATTTTGATAGATAACATTCTATCACTAAATGATAGCCTGCTTAGGTTCACTCTGATTTGCGGATTGGTCAGACCTATGTCTGTCTATATGGGGCAGGTTAACCCTGGCGTGTTCAACAGGGTTAAGATCTAGGCTTAAGGTAGGTTTTACAAGGCGTTCACACCATTCTAATGGTGGCATGGTGTCAGTTGATGATGATTATCCGGAGGAATATTTTCGACTTGGTAATGCAAATTGTTCTCGTAAATATCTCGTAAAGTCCATGGAATATCACTGATGGAGCAATCTTTGGTACACAGAACCGGCCACGTTTAGATGGAGTGTGACAATATATGGTTCGCTATGGTCACAAAAAGCACTCCACATATAACGCCTTTGCAGTCAGCCGATAATGGATCCACTGTTCCAGTAGAAATTCATGTGTGTGCCTTCTGACACTAAACTTGTCATCTACAGGTATAAGCATAACTCGCAAATTATCTGCGAATAGGACATGCGACACATATACAGGTTATGTAATTTATCTATGCATCAAAATTACGCAGGGTGTGGTGATAATCTCACACACACTCAAACAGAGAGAGAGAGAGAGAGAGAGAGAGAGAGGAGAGAGAGAGAGAGAGAGAGAGAGGAGGAGAGAGAGAGAGAGAGAGAGGAGAGAGAGAGAGAATAGATACCTCACCAAAGGTTGGGCTATGTGCTTTGTTAATCTACTGTTTGTATGTGCGAGTTTGCTTATGTGAATCTTTAAATAATGTTTTATTTATCCCTGTGGTATATTGAACTATTATTTAGGAAATGTCCCATTACCAAAAAGGTGAAGATAATCACAATGGTCCCTTGATAAACCAATCTAATAAAGACATATCTAAACATGAACGAAACATAACATAAATACTGATATCCTTCAGCCAGCTGGAGAAAACTAGAATACCTAAGTGGCTTATGAGATATTAACTTTTTGATCAAAAGCTGTTTAGTTATTGCACTAATTATGTTACTGAATTTCGACGCAATGCGCTCTAAAGACGTTATTTATTTGTGAATTTAAAATTCTCATACCATAAAGCAGTGGCAAATTCATATTAATGGACTGCATTACGACATGTTGGGTAATAAGGAATAATTGTCGTTAGAGAGGTAGTTTGCAGTTTGAATTATGTTTCTGTCCCCAAAGGACAATTTAGCTGGATCAGTTTTCAAACCAACGTATTTTCTAAATTAGGCTAGCAGATGTTTATATAATTAAGCTTTTCTATCATGTATGAAAAAAGGACACGAGAAGAAACAATTAGAAATATAAAAACTATAAGTTCTAGTGTGTAAGCGTTTAAGTAGCGAAAACTTAATGTTTCCCGATTAAAACTTTAATCATGTAACCTGACAGTTAAAATTAAGCTAAGGTCATACTTGGTGGTCTGCAGACTAGTGATATTACACAAAACATGCTAGTTTGTGGAGGAAAAGTTAGCATTTCAAAGTTTCTAGAATGTAAAGACATCCACAGTAAAAGATTAATCAAGTAATTGCACTAAACCTGAAAGACACATTGAAAATTAATTAGCATAGAGATTGCTTAATTTTAAATATAGTGTATCATCAAGTAAAGTGTAAGCAATTTCGTCCTGCTAATGTTTCGCAGTGCTTGTGCCATGTTCGATCGTGAAAGTGTTTGTTATTCTATTTTTAGCTTCGGCAAACGGTTCATAAAAAGGCATTTTGCTTTCATGCACATTGCCACTGATCCGTGCTCAGTACATAATACAACGGTCAGGTAGGGTAATGGACATAGACTGTTATGGTGACATTACTGGAGTAATAAAACCACCCGCATGCGAAACAGAAATAGCGGTTAATGTGAATACAAATTAATATGTGGTGAAAGTATTTGATATCATGAGCACTTCTCTGTTTAAGCTAAGCTGTTATCATTGCACTAATACCAACAGCACAGTTAAATTGAAGTAACAAACGTAGTGCTTATTATGAATCGGATGAATGTCAACAGAAGTTCTATAATATTCTGGGTGTCTGATGATTTTATCATTTAAACTGCTGTAGTGTAAATTCAAAACGAGATAGTTTCTAAAATTAACAATGTGTTTGCATGGTGAATCCTTTGTCTTTGACTTCTTTGGAACAATATATATGATTGCAAATACAAATAACGGTCGTATTCGTCTATCTGGATCTTATTGCTTTCAGCCCGAACAAGTGGGGCGGGGGGGGGTCACAATATAGGTGGCGGAGTAGGACTATTTGGAAAGACGGTATTAACTCTAATATATAAGACTTTAGTGTTTTCATGCCATATATTTTAGTTTAATTATATCGAAACACAATATGAAACAAAGGTAAAATCAAATCTAATTAATGGAGTTATATATGGACCAATTACGCAGTCATGAGCTGACTCTAATGATTTCACTTCAACTGTATTTGATGTACTGGAAATAATCAATCATAATCATATAACCTGCAAGTGGCGTGGGTATTTCAAGATAAATATATTGAATTATGGCCATCGTGTCAAGTCAAAAACATATACTGATACAGCTATTCCTTGGATTTCTTCCTCAAATTACAAAACCTACCAAGGTTACCACATCCACTGCAACATTATTAGATCCTATCTACTCAAACACTACTTTGTCAGCGTTCTTAAATGGAATTTTAATTAATTATGTGGCTGATTACTTTAAATATTTCATATTGAGAAACATATTCAATTGTAATATCAAACCAAGGCGTTGTTTTGGGAGAATAAGATTTTTAAATTCAACCAATTATTATTACAAGCATACGTTAGTTCTATACTTGTTATATTTGCCCTGGTTTTGCAAATAATAATTTCATTGAAAAAGAATGAATTGTCGATGTCTAAAGGACTTCTAGTTTCATTACTAAAGAAATATTGGTTACTTAAAAATGAAACTTAACGATCCTTCTGTTAGCTCAGTATGGAATATAACTCTTATTTAAAGCATTACAGCACACTTTAAAGGAATATGAATATAATATATTTAAAAGTCACATAATAATAATAATAATAATACAACTAATAATTTATATTTAATAGAAAGCCCTTACTACCAGGAGCCCTTCAAATGTGTTGCACAAATAACATGTCTCTAAAAACCGTATAAGCAATTTAAAAGATAATTGTTTTTTATTTGTGAAAGCCATATTGAACAGGTGTATGTTTAGAACGGATAAAACATTTTCAAGAGACGATGCCTTTCTAATATATGTCGGCAAACTATTCCACAAGGTAGAGTCTGTAACAGTAAACGCACAGTGACCATGTGAAATAACATCTGACTAGATGACCTGACTCTTCGGAATGACTTTCTACTAGACACTAGTTCATAGACGCATTCAGGTGCTACATCATCGATAAAGGTATAAGTTATTAATACAAACGTGTGGCCTCCTTTGTGAGTTGTAACACCGACTTGATGAGTCAATTCATAGGAATATATTAAACAGCAAGACCGACGATATTCTAAATCAGACTTAGTTTTGACATGGAAATTTAAATCACAATCGATTATAATATCATATGGGGTAATGGCTAAGTTATATAGATACTTAGATAATCCATCAAAGAATAATGGCTGTTTAAATCCATTTAGTTTACCAAGAGGGTCATATATACAATAGACCTTTAACAGTAACTTTACCTCCAATTATGGCACAGTCTATGTTTTCAAATCGTATATAAGCCTCACTCGCCTCAGATGTATTCGCTGTAACTGCTAATCTAGATTTGTGCATTATGCCGTTACCACTACCGAGTCCTGCCAATGCTATGAGGAATGCGATTGATCTCATAACCGGGGAGAAGCAACTCATTTTTAGAATACGGATTAGTGTCAGCTCCAAATCACGATTGAGTTCGTGATAATACATCGATACATTGCGATATCACATAACAGTCATTTATTGGTCATTTAAACAACATACTGATATAGATATATCAATTTTCTGATCATCACATAAAGTATCTATGAAATGAAGCTAACGAAAATTAATAGTTTGCTATGAATCTTCGAATGAGTTACTACTATTGTGCATAATACACGTAACCGAGTAGATAATAGCGCCTATGCAATCACGCCGCTATGCTTGTTTAATATTTGTATGAATATCCCAGTCATATCCTAAGTGACAGTCCTGTCTAGTAAATAATTTGTATAGCACACGGCTTACTGTTATTTTAGTATCAATTTAAATATATATATATATATATATATATATATATATATATATATATATATATATATCAGATCACCTCGATTGTTTCATGTTTGACAGGCTTATTGTTGTTTTCAAGCTAATGACAGAAGGCTTACCTTACAGATTCATGGTTTTTGACACATAATGCACTTATGATTTGTATGGAATGATATATATATATATATATATATATTCAACTCTAAAAGTTGGATACACTTGAATACATCGCCGTGCAAACATCTTTTCTTTACTCATTTAAACCAACAGCTAAGTGAATAGGATGTTATGGACGAAGAAACAGTTATAGTTTTGCCTTTGTAGGCTGAAGTAGCTGGAATATTGGTTGAAACTGGGAAATTGTTGACTAGTGTATATTCAACATCAAAAGTAACAAAACTAGGTATACCAGATTGGCGAAATAAAGTATAATATCTTAAGAGTACGCTTTAGAGGTTTTAACACCTTAGTGATATTAACGTATTGCGGAATAAATCATCTCGAATAATTGTCCTTGCTGGTTAAAATATCATATTTCGAAAGCGATGTTTTCAGACCAGCGTTCTATCATACCATATGTGCTGTTCCATTATTATCCACGGGCAAGGATTTAGGAAATATACATGTTCTTCCTTTGTGTACTTCATACAGGGATTTGAAGCTCCATTTTAAGTAAGCAATACAATGGCCAAGTTATAAACTAAACCAAAAATAGCATATAATCTGTTTGGAAGGGATAACAGGGGATCAGACCTACTTCACGCAAGGAAATTAATTTCCTATTATATATATATATATAATATAATAGCCGAAATGGCAACTATTTTACGTGGCTTAGCTACCTGAAATGAGGTAGACGGATATGGTCTGTAATTTACTGCTTCACCACGGGCCATAATTCTAAATAAAGTTTGAATTTACAATATATTGCATATTCAGTGGAGAAAACCTTGCCAGCGGCCTGGTTATGAACGATATATATATATATATATATATATATATATATATATATATATATATATATATATATATATATATATATATATATATATATACTTTTTAATATCTGGAGAGAATGAATTAATAAGTGAATGTATATTTTAGATAGCTTCAGTGCTAACCACGTGGGTGAGTGATTCGTTTGAAACCGTAGCCAGGATTGTTGGTGCTGAATGCTTTATACGACTAACTATGGGTGATGATGATGATTTGTGTTTTACGGCCACATTTGTGCACATGGTAGGCTAAATGGGCCGAGCGACCTGCACCGGTAATGAGGCGAAGTCAAAGATGATACAACCTTCAGATATTCCCACACCGAGATTCGAACCCGGGTTGTAGTGAATTGTGGTCCAACACGCTACCGGTAGAGCACGGAGGCGCCCCTAGCTAGATATGGGAGTGTCTGTTAAACGTAAATGCCATAAATCACTGACACCTCTATGTCCTTTATAACTCATAACAGGTAAGAATATACACATACATGTGAAGTTAAGAGTTCAAGTTATTCGAGTGAAGCTGTGATATATTTAGCATACCGATAAAACGCCAGGTAAGACTATAGATTAGCTTTATTTAGTCACTTTCTGTATTATTACTATTCTTAATGTTATGGCACTTTACGCAATGCCATATTACTAATGTGTATAGTTATTGTTGAGCACTATTTTACGTTCGTGAAAAAGATATATAAAAAAATAGCAATAAGGCTGTCGAAATAAATACAATGAAATTAATATGAACACATAACGTGTCAATAGTATAATATAAAACTATTAACTCATTTACACAATGATGTGTTTATTCGTGGGATGTCTTCGATGTTATCAGGTGCAGATCCTCTGAATAAAATTGAAATTGAAACTATGGAAGGATCACAGATATCTGGTTACCTTATATTTCATGATCCCATTCTGAGCGATGACTGGCTTCGTGATACTGTGGCCTATTGGTGTCGTTTCGTTGACTGATTTCTATTTTAGATTTTGGCTGGTTTCCTGTACGTCGTGAAGGATTTATCTTTGACGATATGGAAGAGGAGGTGAGCATTGTCAGCCAGTTTTGATTAGGCCGAATGAGAGACATCGACCGATTGGGTAAGTGGGTGAGGGTTAATATACGTCCGTACGAAATGGTCACTTAAAAGAAAAGATACAGTTGATTAAACTAAAAAACGGCAAGGAAATACTAGTTTACTTAGAACCTTTACGTGTGATAGAAGCTGAAACCACTAAAGCGCACACAAACAGTAACTACGCTAATCCGCGAGTAAAGTATAAACACCCTGTTCAGGTATGTTTAAAGCGGAGAAGATGCCTGGAGTTATGACGTAGTTCAAATTGGTTAATATCAGTGAACGGACAATAGTTGTTGCAGTCTCCTCCTTGATAACGTAAGTTAGAATCTGCCAAATGCCTCGTATCCGAAGATAGCAGGCTTGTATTGTTACATCGATTGCAAGCTGCACTATATCCAGATGCAAATTCAACACAGAACCAACTTGTTATTGCAGAATATGTGTCAGCTTCACTAGCGAACTCAACGTGAAATGAAGAAAATGCATTGACTTCGTAAGGGCACGTGTGCTGCCAGCATGTCACCTATTTTACTCTCAGAGTAATGCATGGCTGTTGACCCGTAATCGCACCAGCAGCATTTTAGAATGACACGACACATACATATTGATCCTGGATGTATAGTTATTGAATGCTATTTACTATGAAAGCTTAGTGGATAGAGTGATGCACATAAAACCTCCAGTTTGCGAGTTCAAACCTGTTTATATATCTGTATTTGAGAAGTTTCCCTAAAGAGTCGCCCATTTGCCAGATGAACCAAGTGTTGGTTGATATAATGGCATTGTATTTATGGGGTACGGAAATATTGTTCAAGTTCTGCATCCTCATTAAAGGCAGAATTCAGTTCAATTTTGATGTAATCATGTCTATCACAACTGATTGTGATTTTAACTCACGAATTAGTTTGATCTGGCTGATTGGTTCAAAGGCAACTTAATGATTCAACATAATCCGGATTCGTCGGTTAGGACTGCCCTTGGGATATATATGATTATATCACTGATTATATAGCCGTTATGTTAGCATTATGCCATCTAGAATGTACTTATTATTTGATATCAATCACTGGGTTCTCGGTCATGTACATTACTCAGATTTGCTTTGGATTAATTTAAGAAACCAATTTGTTGTCCTTGTTCCAACAGTCAGAGCTTTATTTACGGACTCCCACTGTTTGTGCAAATGTATTAAAGGCTATAGTTAATGGCCATGGCAATACAGTAATCTAATACGTAACTTACAAATGATTGAGAAACATTGGATTTATCGGTACTAATTACGAAGACACAAACAAACACACGCATGGGAGAGGGCGCATACATAAACATAAACGCACATATCCATAAACATACACACACACACACACACACACAGACAAACACACACACAGAAAGAGACATACACACATAGACAAACAGCTCGCGCGCGCACACACACACATACGCGCGAACACACACACACACACACACACATATATATATATGTATATATATATATATATATATATATATATATAGAGAGATACAAATACAGACACATACCCAGACACACACAAACACAAGGGGGGGGGGACACTGTGACATTCAAGACTAACGTTATTCAGTTATGTCATTAAATAAATAACACTAAAACCCTTATAGCTTGCATAGCAAACACCAAGTCTGGTTTGAAAATGTTGATATAAAACATGGAAATTCCACCAGAGTAATCTGTTGTAGCGCAGACGTACATTATTTAATATTGGCGAATAGGTCATAGTGTTTATTGGATGTGTGTGTTTAACAGATATTTGACATTCCAGCAATTATCACAAGGCATATTATGCTGTTGTTGAGAATTTCTGATTTCTGTGCGTGAAAACTACATGTTTCCAGGTCCGCGCATTCTGAGAAAAGTTGATCTTGAGCTGCATATTCCGTGCACCATTTGCTCCAACCGGCACATATATTATTCATTCGTGGTTGGTCAGATATGGTTACAGCATGTATGCTGTGGTTGATCAATTGCAATATATTCAACTTGCATTGTTATCTGCATTATGCTACCCGAATCTTCTCATATCTGTCCATTCCTGGTTAAGAAATATCGATAAATATCAATAGTTAATGTTTTATTTCATATATTGGCCTACCTTGAAAAAATAGCTGGGTCAAAATGTCCTAGGCCAAAACGTCCGGGTCAAAACGTCCGCTGACCAAAACGTCCTAGATTCCTATAATTCACTTTGGTAGGATGTGGTAATATAATTATCTTTCCTAGATCCAGCCATGTCTAGTTGCTACTATGGCATTCAAGGCTAACTCTAGCTTGCTTGTCATAAATACCATTTAGATATTTTATTATAGCAATAGTTTGAATAGCAGACATTAGATCTGGTTTGAATATGTTAACACACAGTTTTCACAGTAACGAAGCGAAGACGCTATTTCGCTGCTTTAGCCCAGCTGTCAGTTTTGTAATAGCAATTAAGCTATTAGTTTTAGTAGTAGTCGCTTCATGACGCCCACCCGTTGTAGAGACTGACTTTTTAAGACAGAGACAAGTGAGACATCACATTTGTATAGTATTGCTTTGAAGAAACATAATACAACCGAAGAAAAAAAAAGCTATAAATAAAGCTGCTTAGATAATTAAAGCAGACATTTAGTGGCTTTAGACAACTGAAGAATCGTCCAGATTTTGAATTCACGTTTCGAGATTCTCTGTGCCAGTGCCTTATTCTGCATGGCTAAAACATTCAGACAAGCACACACATACAAACCAGGGTTGTGGCGATTACAGGACCAAGCCAATCGCTTACGATTACGATTACTTGAATGAATGTGATTCTTCAAATGAATGTGATTTTTTCACCCGGTTACACGTATAATACGATATAAACACGTAACAGTGTTTACATGTTGTTTTTAAAGAACTACGCTCACTTTCGTGTATGTTCTTGAAACGAAAATTTATTAATGACCTCGATGTCACTGTACGACGTTAATTTATTTTAATATTTTTGAGATCACTTTTCACCATAGAGCAAAGGAGCAAGTAATGCGTTTGCCAAGAATGCACAGATATAACTTTACCATCTCTGTAAATGGACCACTTTTCACAGACTTTAGTTATTACTATGCTTTGATATTGCAGTTTTGTTCTATAACTCGACCACCTCCCAAGTCCGCACTTCGATCTTTGATTTCCGTCTAATGCTCACGTTGGCCACCCCTGTATGTCGACCGGGGCCCATGGTGTAGCTTTCTGTATGCGTTAATTTAATTGGCTTCTTGACATTCGACGGATGGCCAATCAGATTCATTTACAGCTGAAGTAAAAACGACAGGGTCAGAAAGTAGCCATTCACAATTGCTAGCTGACTGACTAGCTTGTTGTGCATAACTGTGTGATAAAAACTGAAATGCCCGTTTATATGACTCATAATATCTACACCATCATATGAAGCAGTGTTTCAACACATTTCCGTTCATGTTAAGAGAACCAATAAACTGAGAAATCATATATATATATATATATTTATATATATATATTTATTTATAATATAATCTATTACGATTATGATTACATTGCATCTGGAAATGGCTATTACGATTACTTGAGAACATGTAATCCATTACAACCGATTACGATTATTGATTATTATTATCCCAAGCCTGATACACGCGCACACACATACATGCACACACTCACGCACGCACACACAAGTGTATACACATCAGTGGGGTATAAAATGCACCTTTTCTACTTTTAAATACTAGCAACTGATACTTTAGTGTCGTTGTCTCTAATGTTGTGCTACGAGACAAAACAATTAACATTACACTGTAGAGCATGCTATCTCTTGATTACCCTTACTTTATTAACTGTGAGACATAGGGTAATTGTCACCTCACTGAATAACCGCTGGTTCTGGTTATGTTTACAGTTATGGCCATATGCTTCATTGACCCACCGTCTTATAGATAATATTTCTACCCAGCCCTGTTAAGTTTAAATGCTTGGATACAAGATAACCTACATCATGTCCGTAAATGAGACGAAAATTGGGCGATAAAATATTAATAAGGCATGTGTGAGTGGTAAATTGCGGCGCACACGCCATTATGGAATACCGTTTTCTATAATAATTGTGTGTGTGTGTGTGTGTGTGTTTATTTGTATGTTTCCCCATTGTTGCCTTTCTTAGGGTGTATTTCTCTATTTTTGAGTATATGCGTAAACTCACTAGGGTATGTGTTTTTTTTTTCTTCTGATTTCTTATGGGAACAGCTGTCGCTAGTCAGCATCAACACATTAACAAAACTCATTTACTGTTACACTAGAAAATAATCTACACTGTAACATGCTTTATGGTATTGATATGATACATATTCATCTAATCTATCTAATGCATGTATACATGTTCCTTTTAGCTGACACCAACACGGTTATAAGAAATAGCAACAACAACAACTAGAACTACTGATAGCTGGTCTTATCTCTCTTAACATGATGTTTTATGGCAATGATGACACCGCACGAAAGACAACTTTGAACTCTCTCTCTCGGCGTGTGTGTCTGTCTGTCTGTCAGTCTGATTGTCTATATCTCTGACGCTTTTCTTTCTTCCACCATCTTTCTGCCCTCCCCCCTCTTTATGTATGTATGTCTTTCAGTCTGTTTGTCTCTGTCTCTGCCTCTCCCTGCCACCACCTTTCTTCACAACAACTCTCTCTTCCAATATATTTTCTCTCTCTCTCTCTCTCTCTCTCTCTCTCTCTCTCTCTCTCTCTCTCCCCCCCCCTCTCTCGCTCTCTCTCGATCTATCTATCTCCGACTATATGTTTCTATCTCTCGTAAATTATATCACCCAGTCTCTAATATTCCTGAATAATAAACACTGTATAGACATTTTAAATAATTGCATATTAATTAGTTTTGACAATTACTGAATCCATAGCTATTATAATTATAATGAGTTACTAGTGATTACTTGTTCGGATGACGGTGTTCTCGATTGTAAGTTAGGTAAATCACTTGCTCGAAGAAATAAATCGCCTGAGAAAATTCGTTAATTTGCTTGTTAATAAAGGTATGGATTTTTCAAAACAGTAATGTCTACGTTTGTTAAAACATATCATCTTGTCATCCTAGAATGAATCTGGATAACCATATTTTTAGTTATTGTGTGTTTAAATACCACAAACACACACACATATATATATATATATATATATATATATATATATATATATATATATATATATATATATATATATATATACTACACACACACACACACACACACACACACACACACACACACACACACACACAGGCCAGGTTCGACCTTAAAACTAATTTTTCTAATATAATAAATCTCGAGGGAAAGATCCATAAAAGCGAAAAGGTTTTTGTTTTTATATACCCCAGTTAGGATACCATAAGACGGTGATACATATATAATAAAACATTCTGGTTATATTTTATATTACAAATAGTAGATATTACTGGTATGCTTTTTGTATTATTAATCAACTTCATATGATGTTTGTTTATATATAGATGGTTTCTAGCATTAGTAAATACCTGCTAGATGTACGATTGAAAGGTGAATATATATTCATAATATTTCGTAATTATAATTATCAATTAGTATGGGTATTATAACAATTTTTCTGATGCATCTTTCTGTATAAATGATAATTATTATTGGAATGTTTCATAAAAGGACATACATTTGTTTTGATCTAAATTATGATTTCAGGACATAAAAGCTGAATTCAGTATGAGCTATTTCTCCCTATTCAGATCTTCCTATGCTTACTTAGATACATCACGATACCATTACTTTGTTAATGATCCGATATGATGACAGAGATGGGCCCATTGGGTGACTTTTTATATCATGATTCAAATTCAACCCAAAGGTGAATGGTGCATTGATACTTTATTATTTGTAAAACTCTCCGTTTTTATGTACGAAGTCGCCATTGATGAGGTCAAATGCGAAGTCTTTATTCTTTGTCCAACCAGTTTTAGTGTGAATTCGTAATAGGAATAAGGGGAATCCTAGATTTGGGTGATAGATTAAACACTATTGGGAAATGACCTTCAAACCTTTACAAAGGTAAAATAAAGGGCATAAATAACTAAACAATACTGGGGTCAGAAACAAGCTAAGTGTTGTATTAACTTCAGCCATCATCTCCTCCTGGTTAAGACAGTTCCATAAAGATTAAGTGTGCTCTACATTTGAATACGCTTTCTGTTCTCTGTGATGCTTTCATCCACCTCGACACACGTGTTTTATGCCCAGGAAGCCCATCTTTAACAGAACTGAGAGCAATTTCTAATATCGCAACCGTTACAGTTTATTGTCGTTTGTGAATACAAGAACAAAGGACAAGGTCATCCAGTGTCTCTTCTATACTAAGCCTTCTCACAGATTTCGTTTGTTTGCTAATAATAACAGAAAGTCCCGAAAGGCTATAACCTTAAGGCCATGACCATTAAATATTAAGCCAGGTCAACCTGCTTGAAGATGTTTATTCCTGACGTATACTGAAACATATCAAGAATATCTGCAGTCGGTTTTATGTCTTGTAAAGTGCATGGTGGTAAACGGATAAATCTTTAATCTTTACTCGTCTATCTTTCATTTTCTCCATGAACTCTCCCCTGTAAATATCTGTAAGTTATGATATATGTAAACAAAATGAGAATACGTAGATAATAATACTTAACCAAAAGACGAATGGATAGCCATTTAAAATCAGGTACTACAGTAAGCCAGACTTTGGAAATCAATCGATCGCACATTTTGAAACTTGTATTAAATAAATGGGTTGCTTTCTGTTCCTTTTCGGAATGGGACGATTTTCTTTGTGAAAAGTAGATTGTATCGTATCTTTTGTAGTGTCAATTTCTAATACTATCTAATTTCCTGCCTGACCATTGGAGATATTGCCATCCAACGTATTAACACTGAGACCTAAAAATATGGTACATAATTGCATTGCATGTGTCATCAAAATATCTAGTATAATTATATATGACACGTGTATTAGGGCATGTGTATTTTTGCGTGAATGCATATCTACTAATAATTATGGGTGTCTTTGTGTGTCTATGCTTGAGTTAGTTTATGTTATTGCGTGTATGCGCGCTAGTAAATAGGTCTTTTATAATGTGCATGCATTTGACCATCTGTTTACGTTTTGTGTCTTGTGGGTGGATGTACCATTTATATATTTTGTGCATGAACTTGTTTACATCATTTGAGAGCATTTATGTAAGCATCCCATTTATAAAACAACTTTTAAAATCGCGTTCATGATGATAATGATAATCATAAGAGATGATGATTATTATTATTATTATTATTATTATTATTATTATTATGTTTTAACAGGAAGTCTTTAAGGATAGTATTTATGATGGGCAGCTGGATTCAGAACAAAGGAGAATGGGCAGTAAGGCCCTTACAATGGATGTCGTCAAAATGGTTGCTATAATGCATTCAATTTCACAATAACAATACTATTATGGTCGAACTAAAGCATAATATCGCAGGAACATGGTGATCCATTAATAACCGTGTTAATACCTTATTAAAGTAGTGCATAAGATATACAGAAAGGCCTGATTGGCTGTCTTAAAATATTGTCATTTTATGCGCGATGTTAGGAGTGAAATGATGTTAGGAAGACTCGTCAAGGACATCTTGAACTAGCTACATTGATGGGTATTGTTATAAAATGGATAAGCAAGCAAATATGTCCATTGGATTACCATTAGTGTTCTAAAACAATGATAAATTCGGAATAGATTGTTATAATTGAGATATTGCACAAAAGAAGAATGTCTACTAAGGACACAGGTTTAACTCTTTAGAAGTAATGCATTCAATTTTGAAGACGTAGTTAAATTAAACCAATAAACCTCCCAAATGCGAATTGACCACCGTCAACATCAGATGTTAAAGTTTGATATAAAATTAATATCATATTGAGTAATGTTATTAAACTGATAATTTGCTTAAGCCAGTGGTGTGGGACAATCCTAAATGTTTCATATGCCTCATATTGCAAAGTTTTGGCACTGATATCGAGCTGTACAATTTCCAGAATTAAAACTCTGAAATCGTGATAATGTTTTAACATGGCAGCCCTTTGGCATCTTGCCCCATCAGATACTTCAGAGGAATGTATGACCTGCCATAAAGTCTACACTAATCCTCAAAGTGATTATATTTTAAAATTGCAATTGCCAAGTATCTAAGGAAATGGTTTCTACTTAGATCCTAACCCTTAGATCCAGAACCTTATTTATTTTTCTAATCCTTATTTTAAAATGTTTGTGAAAAAATACGAAATAACTATTTGTATAGGGGAAATGCCAGCGGGGAAAAACGAAATGATGAAATATGAGGGGACAAAATACTTCTTAGTACCTTAATCTGTTTGCCTCGAGCGACATTTTATTGTCTCGCTAAAGCTAGGTATAAAAATTATTCAATACTGAAGATAATGAGAACACACACACACACACACACACACAAACACACACACACACACACACACACACACGCACGCACGCATACACACACACACACACACATATATATATATATATATATATATATATATATATATATATATATATACGAGAACGGCTGATAAAAAGCCTTTTATTATTGGTGTCTTTTACTAAGCAGACAAAGGGTCCGTGCTTAGTAAGTAATACAACAGTCTGGTGATATAACGGATAATAACAACGGTATAGATTGATAAGATAGCATTACTGGGGCTATCAAATCAATTTCAGGTGACACTCGTTGGTAATGTAAACCCTATATAACACTTACCAAATGTACCTGTTATCATAAACGATTTATAGGCGAAACAGTAAAACCAGATAGTGTCATAGCTTAACACCTGTGTTTGGTTGTTCGTATCAGAATAGATACCAATGAAGATGACACAAATTTATCTATTCCTTCTGTCGTTGCTCGTCAAACATAACTACAGCTGAACTGTAAATCTGGATGACACAGTTAATAACAGCTTATAGTTCCGAAAACAGCTAATCTTTTTATGATGTGGGTTTGGAGATAATGCATAGACGGACAACGGGGAATAAATTCATAAGCAGTACGATATTATATTTATCAGATGTTTAAATTAATTCTTCATTCCTCAGTTGAAAGCCCTATGTTTCGTATATCTTCGTTGAATAATGCATACAGATTAATTATTATTATTAGAGATATGAAAGTTTGGGTAGATATTTGTATTTTGTATATATTTAAAATATTCTTCAATATCTTGGGTTCAGCATATGTAATGTCAGCTTAGTAATCTGTAAGATAGAAGAAGTGAATCTTTTCCTGTTGCATAAATGAATAATTATTCCCTTGAAATTGTTAATAATAACGTTCTATTTATATTGTTGCTGTTCTTGTTGAAGTTGATGTGGTTTAATTATTATTTTGATTATGATTATGATGCTTATTATTATTATTATTATTATTATTACTATTATTATTATTATTATTATTATTATTATTATTATTATTATTATTATTATTATTATTAATAGTAGTAGTAGTATTAGTAGCAGTAGCAGCAGTAGTAGTAGTACTAGTAGAAATGCTTATTTAAAGTGTTACTGTCTGTACGACTATTTTAATCGATTGTATTATTTTAATAAAATTAGCTTCATTTGCTTTAAGAGTGAAAGTGCCATTCAGAAAATATTTCTTCACCTTATATATCGATCACTTCATCAACCATGACTTGATACCCCGAATCAGCGATGTTCTGGTGAACCTGTAATTTGTATAATTATTATTGTGTTAACCGGTTGTTATTTACCCCTTTGATTTATTTTAATTATTATTTGTTTGTAGATTTACAGGTTTTCTTGTTATATTATTACTTCGGATTAAACACAAGTAGCTTCATTTTAGGTTTTCTGTTTAGGCGCTAATGGCATACTAATCAGAAAGGAGTAATAAAGATAGTGAATAAATGACTATCTTAGTGAATGAGTGAGTGAATGAGTGAATGACTGACTGAGAACGTGAATGAATGAGTCAGTGAGTGGATGAGTAAGTAACTCTTTAGGGAAACATTCCTTAAACAGTGTCCTTGGTTTTTCACTTAAACATTTTATGTGTGAATTATCATTTCATGATTTATATGATAAATCTCCCACTTTTCCGAATGAACTTAAGTAAACTGAACACCACACACACATCCTACACTAGTGAGTTATGGGATTATTAGACACAAAAAACAATATATTATTTCGTTTATTTGTCAATAAATTTCTAAACAATGAAGCAACATATTGATTGCCTTTTAACCACGAGACCCAGAACGATAAATTATAAAATCAAATTAAGTAGAAAAAGTAGATGAAATAATGTTGAACAATTGGCCATCGAGATAAATCAATCGGCACACCTCAAGTGGCATTATAATGTGAAGGTAATGGGAAAGATTAATCACTATTTTCTCCGCTCCACGAATCGCTCCTAACTGCTCAATGTTGATTATATAAGAGCAGTGGTTCAGCTATGACACAGTTAGTCAGAATATACTAATTCACTAGTTGAAGTCGAAATATAAAATTAATTATCAAACATTGATATATTTGTATTATTTTACACCCCACAAATACTTTGCCATATTACAAATACGACAACAAACTGAAATAGTTAATGGATTTGCATGATTGAGTGTTGAGAATTCTAGTATAGTCTGGTACTAACCTTTCAAGAAATATTACGCAAAATATTACTATTCAACTCGTGACCAATAGTGTCAGTGCAGACCTCAAAGTAATACATTGCTTCACGGAACAAACTTTCCAGCGTTTGGGGTATTATTACCCTTACTGCATCGGCTACATTACCAATTGTTAACGAACACCAATTTCAAGCATTTGCATGTTACCACAAACACTCATTATTCTACCAGATACAGATATATCAGTCAAATACAACGTTTTAGTCGACAATAAAATATTAACATTACAAAAATGCTACCTAAGAAGAGGTGTGAGATGTTAGTCGAAGCTCAGTTATTCTTACTGCGTTTCAATAAATCGATCAATCAATCAATCAATTAATATGTTCATTTCAAACCGAATCTGGAATCGCACTGCATAAATATACACTAAGTGAAGCGAGTAAATGGTGGCTGCAGTTTGGAGTTGCACCAAAGATGTTTAATCTAAAAACAATTTAACAGAAACAAGAATACAAATATAAGGAGTAAGTTAAATGTATTTGTTTGGTATGCACGTCTTTGATATAGCGTTATGTTAAATCTTCGAGTAGAGATGATGATGAAGCAAGACAATGTCACAGTGATCCCAATAAGAGCTTCAGTAATATTTCTTTACTCGTTGGTTGGATGATTTGATTGACTTGCCGTTTTTCACGTCGTCTGGCAAAGCTAGTCAAGCTTTTGGGCATTGGTGAATAAAGGTTCTGGCGGCACTACTCGTTTTTCTAGCTATGATATGAGAATTCAGGGAATGACGTGTTTGATGACCATGTACAAGATAATTTGTTTTATAAATTTGTTTTATAATAGAGTAAGTACCAGCGGTCTTTGGATGCATTAATTTACTGTGTTGAAAATTATATATATATATCCATTAATTTAGTAATGCCGAGCTGCTTTATAGGTGGAGTTGTCGGTGCACATATTTCTGATTGATTTCTTCTTTAATAGTTCGAGTTTATGCAGTCTATATTGGTATGATGATTCCCATAGCATTGTGCCATACGTAAGATGAGAATGAATAATACTGTAGTATAACGATTAAAATGTTCGACATATAGATATTTTTGATCGTGGACATATTTTGATTTTGTGTGTGAATTGCCTTAGATACGTCCAAAAATGCTGCAATTGTGATCAAGTTACTTTCAATTCAGGCCATAACATAAGAAGAGACTTTGGACACTGCGTCAATAGTAAAGTGTTTCGGTCGAAAACCATATTGATTTTCATATATTATGTTCCGAGTTTCAAAGAAACTGTTTAATGTTTTATAAACAGCTTTTTCTGGGATTGTATAAATTGATGGGAGCAAAAATATAGGTCTCTTAATTTCCATGTCAGTTTTTTCTTTTTATTTGTAAATGGGTGTAATTTTTACAATCTTTATATTTGCTGAAATATTTCCTGTTTCCAATGATGTATTTATTAAAATACTGATTTGCTCATATAGAGCTGGTTTCCAAGTTTTCAATAACTTCGAACTGAAGCCATCATGACCGGAACTTTTACTTGATTTTAGTGATGTTATGATTCGGGATACCTCTTCTGGATCTGTTGGTAATATGAACATAGATCGTTGATAATTTGCAGTGTATTTTAGATGGCAATGAAATGATTTGTCTGGGTTAGGAATTTGTGATGCAATCTTGTTGCCAATTTCCGAGAAATGTTCACAGAATTTGTTCGTATTCTTATTTAAATCCTTGATGAACTTGTTATCGATCTTAACTGAGTCTGATATTCCACTTTTGTCATTTTATATTCAAACAACTTTTTTTCAGTGTTTTGAAGTCTTCTTTTATATTATTCCTGTATTTAGAAAGCTCATTGGCAAAGCAATTATGTTTGAAATTATTTTAATCCTGTTCAGATTATTTCTGCAATTAATAAAATTGATATATCAATCTGTAATCTATCTTTAGCGTTTGATGATTTTACCAACCCTGCTGTCATCCACGGTTGTCTGAGAACATTTGTATGTGGAATTTACATTACTTTATCAGGGGCATATGAATATGGATTGTTAATAAATCATTTGTTTGATCTATATTAAGATCATATAGAAGTGACCAGGTGGTGTTATTCAAATGGTTAATCAAATTGTTAACATTATTTTCATTAAGTGGTGTACGCATTATTTGCTGAGAGGCCTTCTTTCTCGGCGTTGGTCTCCCCGTAACAGTAAATATTGGGAGATTATCTGACATATCAACAGTTAATATCCTGATACCAATGCTTCAGATTGTCTTATCCTGACTTATACATTATCGATCAGTGTAACTGTGTTATACGTAATTCGCGTTATCTTGGTAATTGTTGGAACAAATCCAGATAAATTAAAGGCACCAAGAAGATCGCCTGTTATTCCATGATGGTCCATATTTATGTAATTAAAATTATGATTCATACCAATCATAGCATTCTCACTAATAACATACAGAATGTGTAATATTTTATGATAACGCTGTAAGGAAATATGAGCATTTATACCCGGAACCCGATATATCGCTCCAATAACCAATTTGTGCAAGTTTTGATCAATTCAAATGAAAATGGATTCGACCTTACTATTAATATTCATTGTGAGATCATCACGTACTTTATATTTATATGATTCCCTGATGTACATAGCAATCCCACCACCTTTGCACTCAGTTATGCTGTCGCTCAGAAATTGGTAACCTGACAGAGGAAACATATTTTGGTTTAATTCACTTAAGAAAGTCTCACACATCAGAATAAAAACTATAATAATACCAATGTCAGGTAGAATAGCAAGCATGGTTCTCAGTTGAACATTTTAGGCTGTGAATATTTAGGTGAATAGCTGTGTATTGATAACCTGAATTTGATTTGATAAATTATAAAATTTCGTCGGCATCATAATATATGCATTCAGCGTTCAATTTTAAAAACGTGAGATCATCACCGTCCTGTCCCTTACCATCGTCACTCTTACTATTGCTGAGTAAATAATCATAAAAATCAGTGGTCAGTTGGCCAAATTCGTTTATAATAAGCCTGAAGCATGATGACGTCACAAACCAAAACAAACCAGCCGCGCTTTGCATTGTGGGATTTATATGGGGTCCGCTGAGCGATAATACCGTGATATTTACGCCATTTTAACTTTAAACGTCAATGTTCTAATCATGTCAAAAGCTAACTTCTGTGTACCGTTTAACTTTGCTTCGATACCGAAAAATTGTATCCCAAAACTTAACTATATGCTAATCGTCCGTCATTGCTACTTAATAAATGACAGTAAAGTGTGGTATTCAACATTGTAAACCATAGTACAATAATATTTACTGCACATAACAAAGACTGTTAAAATGTGGTGTTCAGAGAAAATCACACTAAAATTATTTTTAACGAAAAGAAGAAGAATAGAGTCTAGTATATTGGTAAATTTAATTTATTATTTATGGATATAATAATATGGTAAATTGCACTTTATTTACCAATATTATTATCCAAGATCTGATGGATACTAATATTGGTAAATTACGCTTTATTTGGACCTTTCACTGTTTCAGTCAATCCTTACACTGACACTACTTATAAACATTTGACTCGCAGATTGTCATTTCGAATTTAAACTACCCAACTCTTTCTCAGCGTTTCATCCCGCGGCCAACACATGCCAATTTAAATGTTTATATCGCTTACTAGTGGCATGACAATACGGTACGCAGGATTTAGTTTTTGGCATGATTATAACAGATCCGGATCATTGATTATGTTTAAAATGGCGGGATTATCATGGTATTATCGCTCAGCTAATCCCAGAATACAAAGCGCTCCTGGTTAGTTTTGGTTTTTGACGTCGTCATGCAATGGGTCTATTCCCAGCATAATTACATTTTGCAAAGTTGGAAAAGGCCAGTATTCAAATAACGCACATTCCCTCGCATACACATGCAAATAATGAATACTAGATGGTATATGGTATACTGCTTAGCATAAAATTGATACATTTTTCATGCCGGCTATTAAAATAACATAATACATACAAACTAAATATATAATACATGGTACGATTGCATGGCACAAATATGTAATGGGGAGAGCGGAGCCGGCAATGTATTACGGAAATATATGTTTAGTGTATGAACATGTGGTGTTTTGACAATTAAATATACTTGATAAATAATACAATACAGTAGACCAGTCTAGTTCAAAAATAAATCAGTTGAAATCGATGTAGTTGATTCATAGTTTTAAAACTAAATAGTTTCTAAGTGCGTATTTTATGCATGATATTTCGTGTCGATTGGCAAGTTTGAAGCAGTTCATTTGGTAAGTTACCCTTTTGAAGATTCATTTAAATGGTAATGTATCTTGAAGTCGATAAATAACAATAATAATAACCTATACTGCATAGCATTTCATCAGAAAGTTGTGCCGATAGAAAGTATTAGTATGATTTGATATTATTAACACTTCATGTTCAGGTATTTAACTGACCCCATCATATTTGATTGTTAAAATGTTGGAGCTTTGATAGTCGTATTATTGCCTACAAACACACACACACACACACACACACACACACACACACACACACACATTCTCTGTGCCTGTGCCTGTGCCTGTGCCTTATTATACACAGCTAAAACACACATTGCCCGTGCCAGAGATTGAGGGTTGTGTTTTCTTTTTACCAATTTTGTAATATTTGATATAAAGGGTTAGTGACGAGTAGGTCATATAATTTATTGGATTTGTATGTTTATGAGGTATTTGACCCTCCAGCAAATATCACAAGGCATATTATGCTGCGGTTGAGAAAGTTCCGTTTTCTATGCGTGGAGACAAAATTTCCCGGTCCCTGCATTCAAGAAAAGTTGATCTGAGCTATATATTCCGTGCACTATTTCGTCTTTGGAGGCCGCCGTTTAAGTGTTTGGCCTGGTTATCCAGCATTTAAATGACTGTAGCAGAACAGACGTCTTAAAGCATGTACTCCCCACCAGGAATAGAAAAACTGCCGATCTCGAGGGTGGCATTGGACACAGCCGGGGTTGGGGGTTTTATACACAACAAAAATTCCCTTGGTTGTATGTGGGAATAGAAATTTTCTTTCCAGGTCATTTGTCCAGTTTGTACTAGAGATTCAAGATTAGCTCTAATCTGCTTGTCATAAATAACATTAAGCACTACAATAGCAGACATTAGGTCAGGTTTGAAAATGATAGCATAGTTTA
>JAODUP010000971.1:122500-159414 GCA_025642065.1 Paralvinella palmiformis | reverse complement strand
AAGGTGTTCACTGTATGGAGAAGCTATCTCACTATAGTTCTATTTCACTATAATACTGGTAATTTGATGTGCCTCAAATGTAACATTATAATGAGACTATGCTGTGTCTCTGTTCATGAAGCAAATTCATTATTGATAATCCCAATTAATTTGAGTAATCAGTGTAACTTATGTTTGCTGTTGAAGGGATATGACAGCATGATGCTGAGCTGTAACATGAGGACAGCAGCAACCTTAGAAAGGCAAAACATCTTGCTGGAGAGAATGTTTGTGGTGTTGGAGATGGCACACGGGATAATGTCTGTAACAACGTAAATATAACATTATGTATCAAGCAATTGAAATGAAGCCTATGTTTTCTACTACATAAATGTACAATTAAACAAAACAATACTTACGAGTTTTTATATTAGATGAAGTCCAAATGATAAATTAATGTCATAAATATCTTTACAAACACACTAAATATTTGAAGTTATTATGGTATTTCAGAAATGACAAAATGATTATGTAAAGATATTAATTTGATATTACATTGGCTGCCCTGTCATTTGAGGGAACATTATTAGTCATTGCACATGTATATGTCTAGCTTTTAAATGTCATTTACATTCTACTTGCACTGTTGAAGAAAGAAAATTAACAGAACAGAACTAATCACTGGAATGTATGCATTTCTGGTTGCGATACCACCCACATCCTCCTGTCTTTCACCACTGGCATCATCACTATTAGACTCCTCTTCACAATTAAATACCTCTGGAACAGGCAGTTGTGCTCTAATAACACGATTGTGAAAAACACAACATGCCATCACAATCATGCAACAGGTGCCTGGTAATTGTTCTAACAGACCTGTGGTAGAGTGCAGGCATCTGCAATGTAAAAGGTTATTTGTATTACATCCACATTTATTGCTCAGTTGGGAACTGTATTTAATTGAATCACTCTCAGAGTATTTTTAGATCAAAAGGTATAGAATTTTAAAATGGATTCTTAGGAGAAATCTTAAAAGTTGACTGTTTTTAAATGTATGTGAATTTGTTTTGGGTATCTTGTGATGTATATTCATTGAGATGACTTCTAATGGTCCAGTAGAAATATGGATTTTGTAATAGTACGCAGAAAATCTTTGACTTTTTAAAACAAATTAAAGTTTGCTTTTGAAAGTATTGATGTTGTCACATAAAATCAGATAAATATCATCTTAAACTGCTTCATGTTGACATAGTATTTTCTGTTATTAAAATTAGCATGACAATGTAACTGTTATTTTATTATTAACCTGAATCGTGACTTTAAAACCCCAATACATCTTTCAACAATACTCCTGGTGACTTTCAGAGCATTATTATAATGCCTTTCTGATGCTGAGGCCGGATTTAACAGAGGTGTCATAAGCCACTTCAATAAAGGGTATCCAGAATCCCCAAGCAACACAAGGTCACCATATAAACCTTGATTAAAAGAATTAAACAAAGGGTTCTGGCATAGAATAAAAGCGTCATGGTTAGACCCTGGCCATCTAGCCTCAACGTCCGTGATGATAAGTGTTGAATCACATGTTATCTGTTGGAATAATAAATAAATATTTATTGTTTATTTGGGAGACAAACATAACTTTCTATTTTAGTATTTGTTACATTGGAAAAGTTAACATACTACAAAAGAACTATTACAATAAGGAGCTTTTTTGGTTGAAACATATATGTATATAGTAACTACTTTGCGAACACTATGACTGGCCCAGAAATTGTGACATGTGAACACACATATATAGTATGATGCCTTTCACAAAATATGTGTAGGAATATGTTCAAATCATATTTGTTTGTGCATTATTACAGGAATGTAAATAAATAGTAGTCTAAACACCAATTCATGACATATTCATGATATTTATCTGATTAAAATGTATATAACTTTCTTTACACGTTACCTTTTGACATCATTTAAACTGAATTTGGTTACAGAAACTGAGCTCTTTGTGTTTGTGTTTTATAAAAGTAATTTGTTATGAATATTAAATAAATAATAGTAATTAATCATTGAAAAAGCACCCCTCCCTCAGTCATTTGCCGCGTAGACCATATCATGGGACTTATTTTTCTTCATATATAAAGTGTATATTCTATTCATAAGAATGTTATTATTATATTGTAATATATACCTAAATGATTAGTAAATGGCATACTTGCGTTTCGGGTGTCAAAGCTTTTGATCTGGCACTGTGATTGGAAAATTCGCTTCAGGTAAATTCCTCCACTATATTCTTGATGATAACACGATTCAGCCTATACCCCTATAGTCGGAAATCAAATCGATGTCTTTCAAATCATTTAAACATAAACTCTCCTCTCTCTTTGTAAGCGATGATAATTCCTGACATTCAGTGCCATTTTTTCATAAAGACCAAATTGTAGGACATTTTAAGGATTGTAGGACATTTTAAGGTTAATTTTAAAGTCAAAAATCTTAGTGAAACGCAACATAACAATTTTTAGGTCAAATATATTTAAGGTCTAAAATACGAAATAAAGACGACTTTAAATTGTAGTGAAATGATCCCCTGGTTTTGTTTATTTTCAGGTTGAGTGATTTTCTGGATAGTAATAAAACATCGTAAACATACAACAATATTCTTCTCCAGTACTAATTACTCTAGGCAAGAGCCTTGAATATGTAATGCAGGAAATCCTTAACATCCTTAAATTCAGAAGTCATCTATGTTCTATGTTGAATGTAAAACTTATGCCCTTCCTTGCGATGCTGAAGAAATCCTAAAATCACGAGGATTCCCTGATAGCAGAGAGTGGTTAGAGCATAGAGCTACAAATCTCCATGTTGTTCCTGAAACTGCACACACACATACACAAACTCTCTCACAAAATGAATTTTATACTTTTATTAAGAGTAAATAATACAGTATAAAACAAAATATATAACACCTATTTTGAACAATCATGCATCTGTCACATCACCTAACACATAAAGGCTAGTACATAGCATCAACCCAGATATACATCAAACATTCACCAGGTGGCACTATATGCCCTCATGCAATAAATATCAGGTGATGTATGTTACAAATACTGGAGTGCTATAAGTACATACGAAGATAATTTCTTTCTAATAAAATAATTTATAATAGGTTTTACTGACTGCATGCATTAGTGAACATCGATGAGTATTTCATGAAATCTGCCTGATAACCAAAGGCACACAAAATTATATGCAGCTAACAGCAATTAGTTTGATACAAACATCTTGATCACTGAATATTATTTACCTGACTGGTGTCTAAGACAGTAGTTTGGCTGTCAGTAAAAGCCTAACAAACAAACATAATTAAAACAATAAATTTATCAGCACAAGATAATTCACATCATATGAAATTAATAATGCAAACAAACTTCCCTTTAAGTGAATGAATCTCTTGAACAGCAATCAATGTTAGTAACATATACTGTCATGATTTTTTATTGATTGAAAGTTTTAATTTTTTTCCTTGCCTAGACTGTACAATGGTGTCTGATTCATCCATCCTCATCCTGTTCTCAGTTCGGCTCTGTATTGGTGTGCTGTGACCATCTGGATCAGGTAAGAAGACATCGGTATCATGAGCCATTGCACTCGATGTTGTTGGTGTGTCTGGATCAGGCGGATGAATGTCTGTACTCAGCTCATGACTTTCATCCATATCCTCCTCATCCCCAGAATAATCCTGTCTGAGCTCTAACAGTAGGTCTTGAGTGACAGGTTCTGGTAAATAATTAATTGAAAGCTTATGTGGTTATGCTGTCTTAAAAACTAACACACAAATAAGAAGGTCAATCAAGTTGAATGAAGAATTAATCAATCATTTATTTAATAAATCATAAATCATAAAATATGCATAAATCATAAAATACGCATAAATATACATGTAGAATCATAGAATGGGCATGCCTGAATAAATGAATGGATTTGAATACACACAGAAACACACACAAACCTGTTCCATCAAGAAGTGTCTTATAAAGATTGTCCATGCCATAAACCAGTTCCACATACTGATAATTATTTTCATGGTTCGGAACAAATTCTTTATCAACTGATGCCATATTCTGGAATACAGATGATCCCTGGTGAAGAAGAGCCAGCGCTCTTGGACTGTCATGATAAACACCAGAAAGGTAAAGGTGGTGCAGAACTGACAAGAGCTGATTGGCAACCTAAATTAAGAGAAAACCACAACAAACTGAAGGTAACAACGACCACAATAATGATATTAATTTAGAATGAATAAAACGCACTTTATGCCAAAAGTCATTCAAATGTGCTATAGAACAAAACCACAACAAAAGATAAACAGAAAGTTAGAAAACAGGCTAATTTAAATAAGTCCCTTTTAAGAATGTAATATTTCTATATTCTATACTTGTTACAAATTGAATATGATTTGGTAACTTATTCTACAGGCATGGGAGCTGGTGCTCGGAAATATTTCATCCAACTTTCTTTTGTGACTTTTTAGCACCATCAAAAGTGAACAATACTCAGATTGCAACAGTCTCACTGACATACATTTTTGGATCAAATCACTTGGATACAGCGGACAGTCAGACAATAACGGCAGTGAGTGGTGTCATAACGTATCACACTAGAACGCAGTAAAAACATCATCTCAAATTCCTCTTGTCTTTCTACTCACATTGGTGTCAGTCATGTCCAAACATGTATACTAAAATAGTGAATACATAGCATTGACTATACTGACACATGTGCATAATATGAAATACTAAGTTCCCTTTCATCGCAGCAGGAAACATTTTTCAAATATCCCCCTCTGATGTCATGGTAAAATATTAACTACGGACTTAATAACATTATCAATAAACAGGATTACATTTACCGGGTAATAGTTGCCTGTTCGTTCAGATGTCTGCTTAGAATTTTTTATAGGGTGTGTGTGTGTGCATGCATGTATAAAAGGGGTCAAATGATGTATTGAGGAACCATGATTCTCTCAGACAATCCAGTCTGAACTGATTCCATTTGAGAGAATCAATATGTAAAACAGTTCCAAATACTACTTTTTGAAGAAGAGTTTTGTACAGATTACGGGTATGTATCATATCAGGCATAAGACAGCTTCTTGAGTAAGTAATATGCATCCTTTACCATTTCTAACTACTCTTTAGTTAACTGATATCAGCATTTTATAGTATAATGCCATTCATGTTTTTCTTACAATTAACACATAATGTTATTATTAATAATATTAGAAGATTAGAAGACGCTAGTTGTCACTAAAGCCACTAAAATTTAAATAATGATTACCTGTCTGGGAAGTTAGTGACCTGGCAATCCATGTGTATAAAATTGGAGATTAATTGAAGCTAGGTAAAAATCCAGTCTTTATAGGTATTTATTATGCTATTTCTACTGTTTTATATATGTTTTTAACTTTCTAACATGTAGGTCATTGTTTAATTGTAATGATGAAAATAACAGAACCAATGATTATCAGTAAATCAAATTTTATAAGTGTGGGCTTACATTAGAGTCAATATATTATATATATTATTTTTCCAAATAATCTGTGAGCACTTTATAACCACAGCAGTTAGGACACAAACAAGCATACAAAGTTATAGCTTTAATTTCCATTTCAGATAGGGTTAAATAAAATGCTTAATATTAATTAGATATGTGCCAAATCAGCCAGATACTGCATATCCAAAATGTTACATGCAGAGTGCTTGTTCATACTAGAACAGTTCAAGTGATTTACAAATGTGACCTGATTACAGGTGATGTTGGATGTCGCTGTTTGTGAAGATTCTTGGCTTCACATATATAAATACTTGATCCTGCACTCTATTCGTGCCTTGCTTGTACATAACTTAAGATACCATTAAAAGTACACCGATAGACAAATACATTTATTAAATTGTTTTATGTTCCCAGCATAAAGCTTATAATTTTGTAGCAATTGGAAACATTTAGAATTCATTGTTGTAAATCCAGAGAATTACAGTTCAAAGGTTACTAGATCGTATGAAACTGATAAAATTACTTGACTTAAATTATCCAATGTTCTGTTTGTGTATTAGGAAAAAGACAAAAAAATACAGATTAACTTGCCCAAACCTAGGTTTTACTAGATAAATTCATTGATCTTACTGATTTCCCACAAGCAGGATCTCTGATGTAATCAACATATTACACTTGGTAGTAGCAGGAAACATTCACACAGTTGACAATTAGTTCTAATGTGAATGTTGTGCAAAGATACCATTAATTGTATTTGATACACAGGATATAAATGATATAAAGTGATCTCTGCATTACAATCACTTTCTTTTTGTGGCATTCAAACGGAGTGAACTAAATTCTGTATTGAAATTTTGATTTTCACCGTTTCTCCTTCTTTAGGCTTACCCCCTCCCAACTTCCCAAGTACAGGCATCAGGTGGCATATCAACCAAATGATACTTCAAGAACCCAATTTTACAACAGCATCATACTTAGTTTTGTGTATTATAACAAATATTCAGAATTGTTTTCTCCTCAATTTTGTCATTTTCGAGGTGTGGCTGTATTTCAATAAGTTATTGATGATATGTAATTATGTCCTAGATTCATGAAAGTAGACTAGGTACCTAGCTACCAAGTTTCATTGAATTCTAGGGCATTAACAGCCATGCCATATTCTTTCAGAATGTTGTTCTTGGTGCTCACCAGATCAATTATGAATCTGCTTCATGAGATGAAATTTTAAAATATTATTTATAAATTATCATCAAAACAAAAATGTCTAACTCATTAATAACTGCAGCAGTGTTAACATTAAACTGTACAAACTGGCTTTGGCTCAGCTAATCATGAGAATAAATACCAGAGGAAAAAAAATTAATAATAATAATAACAGTACATCTAAGTATTCTATATATAAACCATTTAAGATCTTTTGTTTCAATATTACCCATAACTTCAGCCATTCATTAGGATGAAAGAACATGCTCAACTTGATCATGTTTGTACTTTAATTTTTACATTGTCACATTTTACCAGTTCAGTGGAATCATACCTTCACTTCATCGGATGCTCAGTGTGCAATACAGTGTGTGCATGAATAAAAAATAGCATCACAGAGTTCTACAAAATAGCATAGCAAACATCTAATCAGTGTTTTACAAAGGGTGACCCAGATACCAGCATCAGGGAATCAGTTCACATTCAGAAAACTTACAGAGCCCTAAAAACAGATGTCTTAAAGGACTCACACCACGATCAAGAATGGTCTTATAGAGATGGCCCAAAATCTAAGTTGGATATATGCCAACCATTCTGGATAACAGTGTTATCCAGGCCCAATAAAGGTTGCCTCAGGCCATTAAACAACTGCTAAGTTTCAACCCTGTAATATTACTAGTATCATTATCTACAGTGGCAATTAGAAACAGAACAAGCAGCGGGTTAAATAATGGTGGTGTATAATTGCGCAGTACGTTACATGGGGATATCTAACTCCCAGCCAAAAGTCAAAGAAATGAATCTGAGCTATCAAAACAAATTTAAAAAATACAAAAAAGAAATAATGTGATTTACCTCACCACAGTGACAATCAATGGATACTAACACACTGCTAGTGGCTCGGTCGTGTGTCAAAATACTTGCCAGGATCTGTACAAACTGTAATGTAAACACACATTTCTACTAATAAGTGTTATTGACATTATAATAAATAGTAAATTATATTCATCTTATAAATAAAGACAATAACAACAACAACCATTACAGAGTGTTGTTAGTTACCACTATATATATAAAATATTTTATGATTTAATCAAAACTCTTAAAATGAATACTGATAATTTACCTTTGTTTCATGCACAATAGATCTATTTTCAGGCTGATCAGTCAGTGATTGGACACAGAAACTGTACACATTGTAGAAAATACAGTCAACTTAAAGTAAAAAAAGACCACAAGATATAGAATTAAATAATATATTATCGTATAATTAATACAAGTTTTAAACAAAACATTTTATATGACAAACATAGTCCATTTGCCATTATTAAATAATAAAAAACCTAATGACCTTTAGAAATTTTGACAGTCTCATCATAAACAGGTTTTTTACATCAAAAACTGAACCCTGGAAATTAACCTCTGAATTGGTCTGGAAGGCTTAAGACAAAAACACCAAAACATATTTTTTCAAGTCTGAAAGATTTTGGACCCCGAGGATTAACCAACTAATCACAGATCGTAAAGTTCATTTATAGGTTAGTCTTCTTAAAGAGATTTATCCCATGTAAACTTGTATAAAATACGTCAACAACCAGTGACTTATATTCAAAGAACAATAAGCATTTGTGGATGGTGACTAATATGTAAACCACAGGATCCGTTAAAAATCATATGGAAGGAGGGATAGACACAATGATACAGATTTGAACACAGCATGGCTACACACCAGTTTTTGTACACATCATTCTAATGACTCTTTCTGAACGAACAAGTGTGTGTATGAGTCGCAATACACTGAAACCCAGCTGGAACCTATTAGTCACATCTTCAACATCTTCAGATATGCAGGCCAGTATCACATCACAGATAGGCAAATTATCTAAAATTCTGCAAATATATAGATTAACGAAGATACAAAAGAAATATAATCAAAGAAAGAAAGAGCACCACAACTGTTCAGGCATGACTCATCAAAATAAAAACATATCACAATAATATGAAATACATCTTTTGACAAATCCAACAAAGTCAAATTTACACAACTGTCATTCCAGTATATCTGCTGCTAATTTCAAATTAAATGGTTGCTACCCCACATCAACATCTGGCTGTAGGTGATCTCTCTTGTTTTACATCATATGTAAAGCATATGGCTCACAGCCAAAACCATCTTTAAAAACACCTAAAGTTATTATCATAACATCATCTCCATTCCAAATAAATGTTTTTATCAGAGCAAACCACTGGTTTTCATTTTATTAAGAAACAATACCTTTTATATTAATAAAACTTTGCATCAATAAACTTTAAATCATTATTATATGCTATATTACATAAATATTGCAAGTGTATACCTTGGTAAGATTTCTTCTTTCTATAAATTAATGAAACTAAAGCCTGTGCATGTGTGTGAGATTAAACTAACCTTTCTAAGTGGTTCGCTGGACAACATTGTAGAGTAGTGGTGAGTATATCCAGTGTCAACACACAAAGCTGAAGGTTTGAATTGATATTCTGTAATATTACCACAGGAGAATGGATTATGTCTTGAAAGCAAAGAATACGCACAGGAGAACTTCTTTAAATCAACTACTGCTGATGTAATTTCTAAAGCTGGTTTGACACAAGTTAACAATATGAACATTACAGAAACTGTACCACAGTGAATTTTGTCCCTCTCCCGAGTCACATTTGCATGAACATCAATATGGTTTTCAACCTAAATACTCTACCATACATACAAAAACTCAATTTATATGGGTAATCACTGTATGGTTAATACATGGTTTAAAACTAATTTACAGATACATGGCATTATGTTGAAGTTGGAAATAATAAATCTAATCTTCTTATTATATCATGTGGTATACCTGAAGTTTCAATACTAGGTCCTTTCTGTAGATGATATATGTTAATGATATTTCCAGATGTACTAATGGTTATATTCTGTCCTTCACTGATGATATATATTTATATTTTTCAATAACTAATATATACAATTTACTTCAGAAGCAAATCATAATGTTACTGATTTATTTGTTACTTTGCCAAGCTCTGTGTACCCTACCAAAATAAAATATAAAACAATTATAACGGCTGAAATGACAGTTTTAGCATGGCTGGCAACCTCAAATGAGGTAGACACATATGGTCTGTAATTTATAGCTTCCCCACGGAGATTAATTCTAAATAAATTTAGAATTTATGGCATGTTTGGTGGAGAAAACCTTGCCAGTTGCCTGGTTGGATGAAAATCTCCTCCTACTATAGCGCCACGGCCGAGGCACAAACCTGCGACCCCCTGCACAGAATGACCATAGCCATAGGTAAATAGTCTCATGCTCTACCTATGTAGCCAAAGAAGAATAATAAAAAAGGCTTCTTATAACAGGTTGTTGTTGAAATTTCAGGTATAGACCGCTGACTTTTTCCTATTGAGCACAACCATCTTATAACAGCTACACAAGCCCATTTTTAAAACATCTAGCAACAACTTTCTTTAAATTAATTATTTATATGGGTATGAAGCTGCCTCATTTATATGTGATTATACTGTGTGCAGATTACTGCACTCATTTAGTAGACTTATTTAACTAGACACTCAAATCTTATTTTAACAGAATTGTGTAGATGATAATGATTGATGTTTTGTGGCCACGTTTGTGCACATGGTAGGCTAAATGGGCCGAGCAACCTCCAAAGGTAATGAGACGAAGTCAAAGATGAAACAAACTTCAGATATGCCCATGTCAAGATTTGAACTCAGGTGGTAGTAATCTGTGGTCCAACACGCTACCCACTAGTTAGCCATTTCAAGTAGATCACCTACGCACACATTTCCATGCCATCCCAAATATATTTTAAAAAATATACAAATGCTATTATATACTGTAAGGGTAAAAGTTGTCCTGTTGACAAAAAAAAATGTATATTTAAAAATGTACCATAACCTGGTCATTTATACTTGTGATATGTTCATCAGTCTGGCACTCAGTTACTTTTTTATTTAATATTCTATGTTAGTTTGTTACTGAATCAAAAGAAGTCAGTCCCAACTACATTGATACCTTATTTCCCATTTTTGTTATTCGTTAGTCAAATATAAATGGCAGAAAACTGGAAAATAACTGGAAATAAAATATTAAATCCTTTAGTCAGTTTGTTCTGGCTAAAGGTTTTATCCTTTTAACAATTTTATCAATTCTATGGCTGGTTTTAACACTAAGTTAAATATGCATAATTGTGTGTGTGTATGTGTGTAAGACAGAGAATGAGAGAGGGGTTATATATGTGGTCTACTTTGTTTCCTGTTTCAGTGAAAAGGTTGGCACAAACACAGAATAACAGAAAGGAACTCTAGAAACAAAACAAAATTTGCACAAACACACGTAATCAGTTAATTGATGAAAGGTTAAAAAAATACAACATACATCATACAGTTTATGATTAGCAAGATGACACAGTTTTTTGAGCAAACAGCATCCACATATTTCCTTAATGCTGTTGTCTGGAGATCCCTCAGTCTGAAATATCATACAAAATATCATGCCATTATTAACAAAGAACTAAATGAAGCTCTCATAAGAGTTAATAAATTCACACAGAATTACAAAGACCTTTTTTTCCAACAAATTATTAAACTGATCAACATGATTCATACCTGTGACAGACCTGTGGCTAACTCTGAGCATACTTGCTGTATCAACATTCTCCGCACTGGGATGCTATAGGTGACTAGCGTCTTCAGTATGTGAAGTGCTGTGTGCACCTGGTGTCCCATCACCTGGATATACCTGGCACTGAATCCCCGAGGGAGTGACGAGTCTGAAGAAGTCAGAGTCTCCACAGATGGTGAACTATCAGCCGTACTCGAGATACTGCCCGAATGACTCAACATAGAGAACTGTAGGGAGCTCAGCACTGACGTATATGTATTAATACTCTCTGCTACGGTTGGCAAAAGGAGTGTGGCAGATTCTGTGTCAGACTGTAAGAGATCATTGTCTTGTGGGGAAGAGGTATTACTCTGATGTAAACAACTGATAGTTCTCATCAGTAGAGCATTTGCTTGTTGTAGACGCATATAGGCACTGCTTAGAGCACTACTATCTGTGCTCATGTAACTGTAAGTATATATATATATATATATATATATATATAGTGTTCAGCTCAGTTTTCTTCACATATTTTCTGTTATGCAATAGGTTATGGCATTAGATTGTTATTCAGTAATGTAAATATGACAACCATTCACTATACCCAAAAGGTGTATGAACCATAAAATGGAAATTATGTTTCTAAAATTTCAGGTGTATGAATTATTTTAACAATTTGAGGTGTATAAACCAGTAGATCCATAACAGTACTTTCTCACTAAATGGGTATATAATTATAAGTTAACCTGAGAATTTTTAAGTGAAAATAATCTAATGATGTAGCAATATTTGAAACATAAAACCATGTAATTTATCATATTTATCTATATCAAAACAATTTAACATCATAGGTATTCTTTTGAGAAAAGTTCAACCGCTTTTTTCATTTAATCAGGTTTTCCCACATTTAATTTTAATAACAATTAAGTTATCACAAGTCTGCACTTTCAGTACATGATTCCCCTACATATTCTACACTATACTAAAATCTTCATAGGATTGTTGTATTATTTATCAGTTGATTCAGTTAAAAATTAAAATCACATTGTATACAATGTTATTTCAGTTCTAACATTGTATAGTATGGAGTGTCACTTTTTTGGTAGGTAGCAAGCACCCTTTGCCTTTAAGCCAAAAAAAGTATTGGAATGTTTCTACTGAGAACATCATGTTGTGCCTTTGGTATTGATCAGCACTCTTAACAAAATACAAGTATACAATAATAAATTATCGGTGATATCCACAATCTGGCCAGGAATTTTCTTCTTGTGCCTATTCAGGTGATGACCACCATTACCAGATACCAGCCACTTATCAACAATAGGCCTGAAAGAAATTCTTTGGGTAGTGGGCCATCACATGCAATAAGCATTCAATCACGTAGATTTTCCTGGCCTAGGAAGTTCCTCAGACAGAGTTTTAATGCTGTTCATAGTGGAGTACTGCCTCTCACACTCAGCAGTGGATGGACAGAGGATAAAGGCAGAAACACAATTATTAGGTTACCAAATATTGCATATAATTCCTTCAGCAAAGTGTGAATACAGTTAATATGAAATCCTTATTTACGTCATAATATTATCATGACCCATTTTCTGCTGATAATGCCATACCAGTGGTATAGCATTATTAAAGCAAATGTGATGAGGAGACCTGTTAATGTGCACAACACTAAAAATATTGTGTCATGGGATTTTATTCTGCGCCATGTGGTGCCCAGGGATTGTTTTAATTTTGTGCCATACGTTAAAATATTGTGAAAATCCCGCAAAAATCCATCCTATAAGCAACACTGCAAACATACAACTCCGTGTATTATCAATGAAGCAAACATATTCTACTAGGAATGTCAGAAAAAAAGAACAGCAGCAAGGACAAGTAGGCCTATCAATGTTTTTTGATTCAGTTCCTAAAATCGGTGTAAAACATTATGTAACTAAACATATCTAACAGTCACTGGATAGCTTGATGTTGTCCACTTCATTGAATCCATCGGTGGCTACAGTGAATGGTTGGTTTTGCATCTAACTGGCAATGTAATACGAATAATCACTAACTAACATCTCCACAAGAATATTTGTTTTAGCGCGACCACTCACTGCCATATTGTTTCACTATCTCTGTATTATGAAACGTTGTACCAAAGAGAAGATCTCCTGCATAAGGTAAAACAATAACCCTCCCACAAAATTCTAGGCCCTCCTGGAAAAAATGCACCATTCCGATTTGCTGGCCTAGCAAAGGTTTTCAAGCCATGTGATCTAGGGCAACTTCGTGTGATGAGCACCAGAGAGGCTGCACCTGAACAAGCGACAGCCTGGGGATACTCCCCGATATGCAAGCAAGCAAGCTGTGTGATACAATGTTCTGCTAAGACAGCGACAGAACTGCACTATATCAAACTATTCTGGGGAAAGGCAGATTTATCATAGTTTTCAGAGTACGGGCATAATGGCGTAATGAAGAACAGAAAATCGTAATGGTTGACAGCTGTAAATATATCATTATAATGTAAGTTATAACCTAATCATGCCCCCCAAAAAAACTGAAAGTTGACAGTAGTCCCCTGGTCATAAATGAAAACTAGTAACATTACTATTTATATTAATTATATAAGCAGCTTATGAAAAAATCTATACTCCTTGGACTAATCATTTCCCAGAATGTATAGATCTATAAACTAACGGGAAGTTCTAACCAAATTAAAGGATCCTTTGATTATCAGTACTAGATTATGACATAAAATGACAGATAAAAATGACACGAATACATAAAATACCTGGATGAGATGGTTTCCAGTGATGTCTGACCTGATTCTAGGTCAGACTTATTTGCTGTATCTGCTACTGCTGATCCACTACTGCCTGGCTTCTGACTGGGCTGATTTAATGGAAACTGTAACTGTAGTACTTTATGAACTAGGTAAGATCCAGAGACATGACCTATAATGAACAATTACAAAAACATCGGGAGGTGCATCTTTGCACAAAAAGGATGAAGCGACTCGATGCTCATAATCTAAAACAAATGTTAGTGGAGATGTACTTAACTTTTCAGCCTTTGACATAATAATAGTAAAACTTCTAGATAACCAAATTTTGTTGATAACAGGTTAAAACCTGAGGCTACGATTTTTCTGGTCTTTTTTTAATAATTGTCTTTATTTCTCATACACACATACAACAATATTTACATAGCCAGATACCACTTTTAGCATAACGTCGAAAACATACATTGCAACATAACACAAAACATGAAATACATATATAATTAGTATTATTCATAAGTAATTATTGTGATAATAAAAGTATGACTGTTGATTATAAATGTGAAAATAGATTATCTCAATACATTAAACATATAGCCCCATATGTTTCTGGATTGTTCTTGCCTACATTGCTGGATGCATATTTTTCCTCAACTTTGAGTTTGTTTTATTACAAAAGAACCAACAGTTATAATCATGTATTTGACTTAGGACTATACAGTCATCATGATTATGAGAATAGAGAGTCAATTAGTCTATTACAACCTATTTTATTATAAAATCAACCAATCAATAATACTCAACTGTCCCAATTCAGAAGACAGATATAATTGATGAGATCCATTTTCACAGATTAAAATATTTCTTTAGCAAGCATTTAACTTTGTATGTATTTTAACCCTCCAGCCATAGACAGTCTACACAAACATCTTGCATAACAATATGATCCAGACTCTCCCTACTGAACCTTTGAAACACACAACTTTAAAGCTGTATATTTTAAAGTATAGACTATAGGTAGGGTAAGTGTTGTTTAGCCTTGTGATACCTGGAGCATATTGCTGAGGAGATACTCACTGAAAAATTGGATGATCAAATGAAACATCCCACAGACAGAGATAACACTCAAATTTTACATTCATAGCAGAAGGCTATGAGTAAAGTCCACTACCAACTGTACTATGTAAGCACCCACTGTTCCCTAGGAAAATTATGTACTAAAACATGAAACAGATGTGACCAAGGAATTCAATCCAGAAACAGAAGATGACAGTGTGATGCACCATCAGCTACGTGATGGTAGTCACTTATAAAAGAGACGAGGATAAAAAGGTAACTATTACATAATTTTAGTTTTTTCTTATAAATAAAGATAACCTAAATTACCTTTAGGCCTTTTCACATTCAATTTGAAACTAGGCACTGGCACAGATGGCTTACTGGAAACACCTGCAAGCGATACTAAAACAAAGAAATAAATAGTACGATACAATTTATGTGAATAGAATAAGTCAGGAAACAAACATAAAATATACACTAAACAGCTACATTTTAAACTAATCATCTTCAGTAAAGAAGAACATGTGAAAACTGGAATCACCTCCTTTCATGTTAATACTTATAATAGTGTGTGTGAGCTGGGGTAGAAATGAAACTCTGGTGCATTAATTAAATAATGTGAAACTGATCTAATCCACTAAATGAAACACACGCACACAAAACAAATGTTAAATTATTTCTATTCACTAGAAATTACAATAAAACACATAAAAGAAAGCTACCAGCCACAGACAGACACAGGGTCAATTCCAAACCAAATTTACCAATTCCATTTTTACCACGAGTAGGTTCTCCAAGTACCTATTTGGAATACCTACTCCAAGTAGTTTATATTCCAAGTAGGATAGTGATGGAAGAAATATTTTTGAATTAAAAAATTAAATGGTAAATTAATTTGTGGATTAAATATTTTTGTAGCAAACTTCAATTCCAAATTTATCTATGCCAATTCCATTTTCGGAATTGAATTAACCCCATGTCTGGCCACAGGCAATTAAAAAGACCATGTGATGTTTACCCTGGAGCATTGCATCTTTTTGGGGTTTTGACGTGTTTTGTTTCTGCATCGAGATAAAATCTCCTGAAAAATCATATCCTTTGCTGATACTGGATCCTGATTTCACTGCATTTGGTTTAGGTTGGACAGCCTTTGATATGCAGCTGCTTTGCTTCTGGATGGCCTCATTTAGTTCATGTTTGGTGAACTGTAGTTCTGATTTGAGCTTTTCCAGCTTATCTTGCCAAGATTTGTCAATATTAGTTTGATCTTTAGCAGCTTGATTCTGCTGATCCATTCTCTCCTGCCTGATCTTTTGAATCTCTGACTCACGCTGGGCGAGCTTATCTTGAAGAATTTTTATCCTTCCATGCGTTGTCATCTGCATGTCATTCAACTGAAAATATCAAACAATCGTAACTATTCACTTAATAAGTTAATATGTACATTAAACACCAATGCATTGCACATTTCAACCCAGGCCTCCTTGCAAATATATTCTAGGGATATGACATTGTGAATGTTAACTAAATCCAAAACTGTCTGTGTGATATGGGAGTTGTGTGTGTGTATATATATATATATATATATATATATATAAAACTACAAATATCATACATTAGCTGATATCTAAAGCATACATATTTCAATGTTTGATGAACAAATTTGAATCTAAACATAAACATTTGACTTTCATTTACTCTCCTTTGTATTTAATTAAGCAAAACTCATGAATATTGAGTTATAACCATAATAATACTACACTATTTACATGCCTGTTTTTGTAGCTTCATATTTTCAGCTTTGAGCTGTGCTATGTCACCAGTAGCAGAGGTTTCAGCTGTTCCATCATGGATAAATCTGTGCCTTCCATCTGATGCTGTACAAGGCTGCTGCAAGGGCATATCGTTACTCGATCTACTCTTAGCTGTCCCTCGGCCTACTGTTCTAATAGCAGCGAGTGGCGTATGTAAATTGACGTCGGTTCCCGCATTGATTTTACCATCGCTGGCAGAACCTATGACTTGAGACTGCATTAAAGTGTCAATATTCTCCTGTGTCAGCATAAGGTCATCATCATCATCATCCCACAGATTATCATCACTACCAGCAGTCCTGCGCTTTTTATCCGGAGGTGGATTCATATCTGAACTTTGATGTTATAATCCAATACTGGTTGTTTGGGGTAGTTCCTGGACTCTGGCAGTTACAGCTGAAGTTACAACATAGGAATGTTACTAGCACCAAATTATGTAGACATTTGGGAAATAAGTCACAATCAACAGTTTTTAATATCTCTCTTTCATATATATAAAATCTCACACACAATCTAAATAATATTTTCTGGAAAATAAGTCTGATTTATTTCATGACATATAATCACGAAAAAGGAATAACATACAAAAGTGTAAATAAATTAGTTAAGACTATGGATTTCTCAATATCTAGCTAATTATAAACACTTAATTCAAAGAAGCAAGGGATGGCCATTGTTTGTGTCCTATCGTTTTTGGTGGCAACATCATCAAAATTGCTGAAATCCCACAAAGACCTGCTCTAGAAGCAATTAACTCTGAATGACTTATAATATATGAACAGTTCCCAGTCATGGTCAAGTTTTACTTTTATTTTTATGTTAGCAGCAAGGAAACTAGGCATATTTTTGAAACCTCATGGCTAATTTACAATCATACTTTATGAACCACATAAGGTCTTGATAACATCACCTCCATGGATCAATTCTTGGTTTAGGTTGGGATTGAGCCACTAGTTTTGCATCAATGAGATCAGTGTTTTGTAATAATAAACATGAGCACATACACAAATTCATGTCATACATTTAGGGATCAACTAGACTATGGATGAGAAATGATTTATATCGATGCTCAGTTACTGGGTATAGTCATTCCACCAGTAGCAACTTGTGGTATCTGATGATAGTGTAATCCGGACATCATTAAAACTTTTTTAAACCAGACTTGCTGATGCCCAACCTTTTGTTTCATGGACCTAATCTGTGATTAGTACTGATTTTTCTCAATGACAGAAATTCAGTGTCCTTAACCTAACTGAATCAACACACTCACTGACACAAGATTTAGCAATACTTACTACATATAATAATAATAATATGTGATATTTATATAGCACCCTATTTAGCTAGAAGCTGCTGTAAGGCACTTTACAATATTATTTACAATATTATTATCCCTGACTGAGACCTGTTTCCACCCATAACATCTCAACTCCCAAGGGAGTATACAACATATGCTGCCATTATAGGCACAAAGCATTACTCAAACACATAGCCAAGGTTCTTCAGAGTAGCTAACACTAGCTTGTCAAATAGTATTTTGTCATATAAGTGACCATTAACATACACTGATACAGTGACAAAACCCTTGAAAGACCATGTATTTCCCGATTTCTCACTGAACATACACATACCATGAATCACATTTACAGGCTTCATCAAAACTGTCCTAAAATTAGCTGAAAACTGCCAAAAGGTTTAAATCAAAATACTTAATGAATAAGTCCCAAATATATTTAACATTTTTGCTGACCCATGGACTGGTGTCTAGTATATGAGCAAATTATCGAAATGGGATTGAAATGCTTACTGCACAGACAAATTATCATTATCCAAATATTGAAGATTACTGATTATCTAGCTCTATGACTATGGGATGAGAAAGATTAAAGGTTTACCTCTAATAAGTAACTAGTGAGTACAATACAGACTAACACTTGAAACAGATTAGCTATAGTAGTAGACTAGAGTCTACTACTTTGCTTCTGTAGATCTAGTATTAGGTGATTAGTCTAGAGACTAGATTCTAGTCTAGATCTAGTACTCAGCCTCTTGACTTGAGACGACTCTAAATTCTAATCTAGACCATCCTAGACTCGGCTAGAGGCTAGACCTAGTTTACAGCATCCCCGCAGCACTGTCACTGATTATGTTTATTTAAAGGTCCCTCTAGAAAGTTCCTTCTATTCACTATAAACTGTGTAACTTAAAGATAATAGAAACTGTCATCACAAAACCAAATCGTGACAGCCGACACTCAAAAACGATCAAGGAATCCATTACATTCACCTATTATCGCCATAATACAGCCTTTCAAATCCGTAGGAGTTATATGTGCACGAATTGACAGAGAATTATGAGATAGGCAGCATGTTTTCACTTAAATTATGAAAAGAAAAACATCTATTTTATTACAATATATTACAATATGTGATAAATTAAAATCTTAGTACGTCAACTAGAATAAAAGATAACTTGACAAAGCGGGGGAAACAACGGGCAGAACTATTTAAAACACAAATTGTGTTGTAATTATTTCCGATACTATATTATTTCAGAGCTGGCTTCAAAATCTTATTGCTTCTTCTTTTGGGTTATTAATGCAATCATATTTGTACACGAACAGCATTATCACATATTATTATACGTTACTAATTTATAATGGAAATATATAATATATACGAATTACGTGAATTACAGCCCATGTAATACTTATCAAGTTTCCATTCTACGTATGTTACTATGTATACGTCTACATTTACCAATTCACATATACATAACATAATACGATGAAAACAAAACCATCACATATTATTTATTATTATTTTATTATTTTTATTTATTTATTCAAGCCTTCAAACAGGAGAGTAAAATATAAACGTACACAATATAAGTAAGAATTTTAAATGTATTAGAATTGCAGTACAGTAACAAAAAGGACTTAATTAAAAGTAAATTGAGTAAATAAGTATTATAAAATCCGTTGACTAGTATTTCCTTTACGCTATCGACTAGGCCATTGCCATCTGCAGGAAATATGTAAGTAATTTATTCACTAACATCATCGTGATATAATAATACAGGTACATGTATTATGTTAAATTGTCTCTCCATATTAAATGTGATGTTGTCAGTCAGGACAACCAATAGCCATAAAGACTGTCTTTCCGGGCGTCCCAGACAAAATTAAACACAAATTAAAACAAATAAATCAACAATGATTCGAGATGATGTGAAATAATGATTGGTGAGTGATGGTGAAGGTAGATGAATCTAATGTATCAGTATGCTGCTGTCCGATGGAGTCTATCGCTAATGCAAATGAGCCTGCATGGAGGGAATGGGGACCAAACATCAATGGGAGAAAGCAGGTACCGGGTTGGTCCAATGAGAAATTACTAATACCGGTAGTCTTAGCAATGTAAAAATGTGTGGTAGATGAGCATAGGATTGTATACGTTAACATTCAAATCTCAGTGATTAATACAAATTATCAGTTAGTAATAGATAAAGTATCCAAATGTTGACAGTCTACGTACGTTACTATATGTTGTATATGATCACGCGGGAATATAATCCTCTTGTGCTACTCCTCATAAAAGGCTTTACTATATCATTTTAGTTGGCACTGCACCGTTTGTGAAATGCGCTTGATGTTCATGGCTTGTATTGTAACACTGGCGTATTTCCGCACAATGTCTTTAGCGATAAAAGCTGACTTGAGAAGTAAATTTAGTCTGGCATTTCTCCAACAAGTCTATTGAATTTTGTGAAGTATGTAGGCATGCGACGCCATGTATATGTCAGCACGGCATTGGAGCTAATTGAGGCAGACAGCCACAGATAATTAACGTATTAATTTATTGTATCTGGATCTGCTCCATATGCTTACACAGAACATGCAGTATCCTGCATGGCATAGAATGCCCGTCGGCATGCACTAATACGGGAATCCGCATTGTGACGAGAATTATCAAACAAAACAGCTCCTAGATATTGGATTCTATCAACTTCTGACAATTTTTGGATATTCAAATACCATCCATGCATCTGTGTGGAAGCTACTTCCCAATCTGGTACACTGGGTCTGTGTTACACTACATATATTCATTTGCTTTGTCTATCAGTGTTTACAGTCCTATATAGTACTATATAGTACTAGTTAAAAACAAATCATCAGGATAATAGAAAACGTTATATATGGCAGGTCATTTATTAAAATACACCCAATTAAATATAGAATAGAATATATCAATAAGATCTTGGTAAAAAATATTTAAAACACAGTAGTGAAGACCTTGGCGTGTTAATCCCTTTAAAACAAGTATATACATTCACTAAGACTATTAAATTGTTCCATCTGGTGTAAACACTAAGATCACTGTATACTGATCATATAAAAGTCTCCACAGTTGGTCTGGGATTATATTTGCAGCTTTTCGAAATAATTGTATACTATGTGGAATTTCGTCAAAGCACCTGCGACATCCAATGAACATACACGAACATTTGATCCTTTAGATGTATTTACATTTTTTATTTTATTTATAAATTACATTATTTGATAATGTTCTTGCCATCTGCGTTCGACGACATTGCATAAATACAAACTGTGCGCCATGAAACTTAATTGTGATTGGTGCTTGATAAAATGCTATATAATTTCCGATAATTATATTTTTTTTTAGTATAGGTATCAGAAGTCCCTTTCTAAAATGTTCAGGCATGATTCCAAATTTCAGACAAACATTTAAAATAGAGCTAATACACTATATTTATAATTATGGCCATTTAATTATTACCAGTCCAATTATATATACTTTATTGTGGTCAGTGTTCAAGCCCTAACTCTTCTTCTTCTTCTTTCTAATAAGTATGCAAAATCCAAACTTAGATATTGTATACTTGTACAGGTCGTGCAGTGGCAGTATGCCTGTACAAATTTAAGTCGTGCATGGTGCATGGCTATATACAAGGTACTGTTAGCTGCTTAGCTGGCTCATCTTAAGAGACAGCCATGGAGTCTGGTCTTAAATGACTCCAGTCACTGAGGTGCCGCAACATCTTGGGGGAGGCTGTTCCAGAGTCGGGCTGTCACTAATGAATGAAACTGACAAACTCGCTAGCTCCCAATCTTATCAACAGTCTTAATGTCTTCCATAATTTATAATTACAAAAATTCTACATCGCCAATATCCTCGAAATGAATCGAGCTCAGTGGCTCACCTAGTACAGGGGTTGGGCAAACTCATAGTCCGGATACGTTTCAAAGTTCATCAACAATGATCAGATGGAAAGAAAACTTAGAAAGGATATGCGAAATTGAAAAGGTGAGTTTTCAAATGGTGACGGAAAGAAACTATGCTATTTGATGACTTAACACGTCCAGAGAGTGACTTCCAAAGAGATAGGAGAGCAACTGAAAAATCACGATTCCCAGTATGAGTTTTAACCCTGGGAACAAACAACAAGTGAAAACCAGATGAACTGAGTTATCTGGGCTTGAGTGCTAAAGAAAGATATGAAGGTTATCCAGAAGATGGAGTTTGATAAGCAATGGAACAAAGTTTGAAAATGATAAAAGATTGAACAGGGCACAAATAACGAGATTTCAGAAGTGGAACAGAATGGGAAAACCGAGGAGATCATGTGACAACCGCAGCTAAGCAGGTCTGAACACAATGAAGTTTTAGAATATCCTTCTATGCAATGTTATAAAGAATAGAGTTGCAGTAATGAAGCCTACTAGTAATGAGTGCTGTATCATTGGTTTTGGCGACTGAAAGGGAAAAATAGCGCCGAATAAGGCGACGGTCACGAATATGATAAAGCAGGACCGACATGTCAAGGAATATGTTTTCTGAAATTAAAATCTGATGATGTGATGCTATGAATAAGGATGTTCGTTGGGAAGAAATGGGTACGTTTGCTGCGTTGTCTGGATGCACCTATAATGATGAAATCTGTTTTGTTGGCATTGAACCTAAGTTTATTGTTTGTCATCCAGCAAGGGATATCACTGAGACAGTCACCAAGTTGTTTAAGGGAAATATCAGTGTCTGCTGTAGATAAAAATATGTAAACTTGGGTGTCATCTGCATATAAATGATAGTCTAATTTGTTGCTGTGAATAAATGAGCTTAGTGGTGTAGTATACAGAGTAAACACTAGTTGTCCAAGAACAGAGCCTTGGGAGACACTGCAAAACACCCTGAAAAACATTTTCTTATTTTTAATGATTGAAATTTATTAAGAATGAGCGGATCCAGTTAAGTGTTATGCCTGATATGCCATACCAATCAGAGGGGCGATTTAGAAGAACAGAATAATTAATGATGTCAAAAGCTGTAGATAAATCTAAAAGTACTAGTGCTATGACCTTTCCTGTGTCCATATTTAGTACTATATGTCCTTATGAACTTTTAATAGAGTGAGGCTAGTTTAAACGCGGTGGGAGGGTGATGTACAACTGGAAATTCAATATTACAACTAAAACAGAAACTGAGAAAGAAGCATGAATTTGGGTGATCGTATCCTTGAAATGTTTGGAAAAAGAATTGCAGAGTGAATTAGTTGAATCATGAGCGGGAAGAGAAACAGAAGCCTTAACTTCTATGGAGATTCCTATTTATACAGTTCCAGAGTTGATGAGGATTGTAAGAGTTTTAATTAGAGATCATGTTCCTATAAAAGTCAGATTTAACTATATTCATGGGTCTATTGCAGAAATGGCACTGTTTAGTATATCAAGACCTGTTAAGTTGTATGCGTGATTTCCTCCATATGCGTTCTAAATATCGGCGACGCACTTTGGCATTGATAATTTCAGAGGATATCCATGGTGCAGGTGGTTTAATTTGTATGGATTTTGATCTTACAGGTGCGTGTTTGTCAAGTAAGGTTTTAAGTGAAGTACGTATGGTATTGTTCACATAATTGTGATAAGTCAGCTTTAGGGTTGGTGATAAATTCAGATTTTACTACGTCATCATTAAATGGAAGAATGTCAATGTCATGAATATACCGATAAAGAATATTACACTTAGAGCCAACTTGATTATGCTAAAATGTTATTTCTGCTATGACAGTGAAATGATCCGATAAACCATCTCCAGCAGTGAGCATGAATGTATGTGGAGAAAGAAACGTATTGTATTAAGTCAAAACTTGCCAAGATGTCATTAAATGTGGATATAACAGTAGACTGTGTATCCAAATGAAGGTTGAAATCACCAAGGATGAAACATTCAGGGTGAATAGTGACTAAGTTTTCTAGTAAATCTAGAGTTTTCTAGTATATATATATATATATATATATATATATATATATATATATATATATATATATATATATATATATAGTGATATGCATTGGATATGGACAGTAATACAGCCCCTCGGATTGTGCTCGGTGACCACTGAAGAGCACCATTCAGTATTAAATTAATACTAGTCTCAGTGCTGAACAAAATTAACCCCGGAGCAGCAGCATACATTTTGCATGTATCTACTTATACAGAAATCATTAGAATTATAAGCGTCAGATATCAGTTTCTCAATTAAATCTATATTAAAATTTAATATAAATTTGGTCTTTAATATAATTTCAATTAAAGACAAAATTCATATTCATTATATGATATATATATATATATGTGTGTGTGTGTGTGTGTGTGTGTGTGTGTGTAGTTCCCACAGTGCAATGAATGATTTACCGCTAAATCGAGATTTTACGAGACTTCACGAGAGGATCTGTCAAGGAGAGTAACATGGCGCTTATGGGAAGTCTAGCGAGGCAGAGTTTTCGTCTTTTGGCGAAACCTCGCTTGCACTTTGACCGAACGATAAAGCCATCAGCATGTTTTATTTCAACATCCAAAAAGAATAAAGATGCAATGGTCGTTGAAAAGACAATTTCCAAACCAGAAGTTGAAGAAAACCTAGAGGCCAAAGAAGAGGTAGGTCTAGACTCTAGTCTAGAATACTTATAGTTATACTAGATCTAGTAACGACTTTACGACTTTACGATCTAGGTACGTGACAATATTTTTCAAATACATTGTATATTAAGATATTAAGAAAGTTATGCCAGTTTGAATGTCGTAATTTATGGCTAAATTTGGTCCTTCGTTATACTGTAAAACATAGGAAAATGTGTGACCCATAATTGAAGTTTTCACTTTCAAAATGTCATAACTTTTTTAATATTAATAAGATAAAGATAAAAAATTGAGTACATGATTCATATAGACAACTCTTTATAATGGTCAAGTCTTAATAATATTCAATGTAACACTATGATGCTAATTAAATTCTTAGATTAATAAGTCATTAATTGGAACAAGTGATTTCATGAAGTACTGATATAATAAATACATTTATACACTACATATTTTAATAAAATGTTCAGGGAGATCACACAAGACAACATATAAAATAATAATTATCTGAAAAGATATTATAGTTGCTTCTGAAATCACTAATTAACCTACTTAATGGCCTCAAAAATGAATAAATAATTATTCTACTTATTTAGTCACAGATACTCAACCATAACAACCATGACAACTATTTTACATGAGTTTTATTCACAATTCACACCTGAACAATGTTTAAAACATTTTCAGTAAATATAAACAGAAATTAGAGACAGCAAAATTATTTAAAAATTAAAATTATTTATGTGAAATGCTACTGGTAATTGAAGACATCTGGACAGTTGGTTAAACACAGTCAGGAACACCTGAAAAAAAACTATTTATTATAGATTTAGGCAAATATCATTAAAGAACATAGTAAGAGATCTAGTCTACTATTCAGTGTATTGTCAGTATTGAATTAGATTACTTCTGTTACAGATTTTTCCCAAATTCGGCCAATATGTACATTAATATGTGTAGAAAGTTTTATCAGCTTCATATCCTTACGTTCAAGAAGAATGTTGACGTTTAATATATAATTACATACATCACTCAAATAATCTCAATCCTATGACGCGTATGAATAAGCTTGGGAACTGATCGAATTTGTCAATATGGCGACAATCGCCATTTGCGCGGAGCGACCATATTTTTCCCTCGCCTTTACAAAAATACAGGTCAAATCCGATTTTTCTAAAACTTGGCCAATATGTACATAACTGTGTACTAAAGAGTTCCCTAAACATATTTAAGTGTTCCTACTTACCTTTAGAAATATTTGATGCTGAAAGTGACGCTCGACTTCACAATTAAATAACTTTTTTAATTTCCCGCCGATATCATCAATTCGAAAACGAGGTAGTAGAAGAACCTGTGAATTACGTCATCAATGTGGTTGTAGCTTGGCAAGTCCTGAAATGAACCAATGACGTGCCAGAAAAGACGCGACCCCCCCCCCCTTCCGAAGCGCTAAAGCCGGCAACTAAAAAAACCGTCGAAGCCTAAGCCGAGTGCCGAGTTTTGTCACGTACCTACTAGATCTAGTAGCAGTACTCTAGTTCTGGTATATCTAGATCTAACTCAAGATTCTATATATCTAGAATCTATAGTATAGATCTGATAACTAAATCAGTATTTAGGCTAGTTGATTATCTTATATTTGAATTAATAACTAGATTATAAATACTAAAATAGATTCTTAACACCGGTCACTGGGTCACGTATAAAACTATTAAATCTTTTAGACATGTCGTTTTTTAGTAAATCGGCAGCTATCAGATCTATTTCTTGTGAAATCATATTTGGCCAGTTTGGGACTACTGTTAAATGTATATAATATATAACTTTTGTTTGACTAAGTGAGAGTTTAATCACAAATGAATTAATATACAAAGTAGCTATACTATTATACTAGCAGTACAGATCAGGACCTGTAAGCTCAATTTTATTGTTATAGGTCTGGTTTATGTGTCATATATAATGCATCTGCCACCATGAAATGTCACAATATTCAGCTCCAACTTATCAATTAAGACTTAAGACTTTAAGTCATGTTTGAATTGACAAATATTACATAATAAATAAAGAGGGATAAATAATTATTATTGTACTTATGATTGATTTTCTTTTGTTCTCTGATCTATTGCAAGAAAGTGCAAGCATTTATTTAAAGAGTAGGTTCTTTTTATTATTGAGTAGCTGTTCATAATTCCTCCCCCACTACTCATATGGGAGCAGTACAAAAAGATGGACCTGAAATACCCCAAAGGTGGTTACTGCCAGAAGAGTGTATTACGTCCTCATAGGATCTTAACGTTCCCCCCCCCTGCCTTTTTTAATTAATTCATTGGAGATGGCAGTGCTGTTTAACATGGTCACTCACCCACAAGATATTGTGTTGCTTGCATGTTACCTTGACAGAATTGCACAAATACTTCAGTTTAGTAAATTTGTATGGTGTCTCGTAGCCGTCAGGGTTGGCATGTTTCTTCCATGGACGGTAATAACCATGGTTAAAACTGGGAGATTTTCTGTATCCTTTCCATTTTTGGAAGAAACACAAAAATCATCATCTAAATTTAGATTTGCCATTTTCAAATTTGACAAATATTAATATAATTTTCATGCTATTCATATACATATGCACTTTTTAAAATTATAACACGATATAGTCCTTATATCTGTTGGTTGGCAACAAATCTTTGAGGACATATGGAAGAAACTAAAATTGATTAGTTTTTAGCAACATATTGAAAATAGTTGTTCTGTAAATACTTGCTGTTAATACAATTGTTTTAGGAGGGAAAAGGGAGTTTTCACAAGCACCTTGATTTATATGCACGTCATATATCCTACCAGCTGAAGGAAAGATGTTTTGGTCCATCCTTGACACACAACACTAGGATTTAACACAATTAGAGCCAGAGTCGGAACTAAATTATGACATTGCTGCCTATTAATCCATCATTATTCACTAAATAATGATTAATTTTCATCAAACTGTTACAGTAAATTTTAACTAGTGTCTTTTAATTTCATCTTGATTTTCTCAACAAAAAATGATTAAAAGACATAACAGATGACAATTAATGATCAACAAACTTCTTTCCCTGGAAATGTGTGCCTCATGGAACTGCTGATCACGGGATTCACTGATTGATTAATCTGCTCTGAATCCACTTGTTCATTGATTAATTCCACAAAGACCCTTTAAAAAGAGCCATAACTTTGGTATTCCTCACTTCTTACCCAGCATTATTACTTGATTTGTTAAGAAAAGTTTCAATCGCAACAGAGCACCTTGTGGCATATGCTCTACATCCCAGTTACAAGGGTGCTAAACTCACACCAGATCAGTTGATTGTTGTTACAGACTCTGTGACCCATGGGAAGGGAAGAAACACCTTTCTCTCTGGAAGAAACCCAACCTTGGGCAGTGTTATATTCTACAAGAAATTAGGGAAGGTGCACATGTGCAGTTGAAGTGCTGGACCTATAGCTATTTTCATGTATGTCCAGGTCTGAACCAATAGCCACAGCCTTTAATATAATTTAATAGTTTTGCTATTCAAGAAATAGCAGTCTAATCGGATCCATGTGTTAGATGTGCCAGGAGTACAGGTATCCCAGTGCAGCAACACCTCACACTGTGACCACATCATGAGCTCCCTTTATTCAACTTAAGAATTGTCTAATATCTTCGCTGTAACTCCCATTTTATGCAAAATTACAGTATGTAACTTTGACTGTTTATAAAAAATGATAATCCTAAAGCAGAATTTGTGTTCTACACCATACCATTTTAAAGTTCTTGGGTGTTTTGCAAGATATTTAACAGTTCTTGAAGTTGAACAGTAATATATATGTATTTACCTTCTTGATTGTCAAGTTTCAGCAAAACCATTAAAGGTGAAACAATTCTGTAGTGTATGAAGAAAAGGCTGTCAAATTTATATTTGGCTGCCATATTGGCATAATCAGTGTCTGTAATGAAACTGCCACATGCTTTCTTCCGTTTTTTACCAGATTTAGGGTTTTTTCAGAGCTGAACATAACATTTTGGAAATGGAGGAGTGGGTCAAACTGATGGTTTGAAGAAAATTTCTCTTATACTTTAGTTATAGAAGTCATGTTTTATCCCCACTCAAAAAATAGTCTGAGGTTGTCCTAAAAATGTAAAAAAAAACCCATTTTACCACTCCTAATGGCTCACTTTGTTCTACTAATACCTTTCACATTTTTAAGGGATTTTTTTCCTTCCAAAGACCACTCTCATGGCTGTCTTTTGTAACAGTTAATCTGATAAGTTAATACTGGATGGGAGAGTCTTCTCAAAATATGATGATAACTCAGATTTTTTAATTCACTTGATCCAAAATATTTGACAACTTCCTGTGATTTAAAGCAGTTCTTTGATGGCATTATTAGTCACTCAGTGATGTATACCTTGAAACTTGTATCGAGGATGCCAATTTTCTGTGGATCCACAGATTTCCAAGTTTTTCTGTCATTTCTGTGAATCACGTAAATCTGGTTTTCAGAGTTTTTGTCTTGTTTCCCATTGTCATCCCTGTTGTATGCAAGTGAAATGTTTTTGTGAGTACAAAAACATATTAAATTATATTTATGACTAATTTTAAGATTGTTATGCTGTTATCAGGATTTGAAGCATCTTTGTAAAGTCTTTGTCATTCTTAATGCATACTGATTTGTTACCTTCATTTACATGTTGTTCAAGTAAAACCTAATTAGTTTTCAGCAACTGTGTGTGTATCAAAAAAGTTTTTGTACAAGTTCAAACATAATAAAAATTTAACACTTGTTAGTATTTCTCTTTCAGAACTGGATCTCCTATGGTTATAGTGTAGTGGACAGAGAATATGATGAATTTACCCATCACTTGTTAACATTTGTGTCAGTGACATTGTGCCTGGTGGGAGGTGGATACTTTTTGGCTTACTTTCCGGATTTAAAGTAAGCATTCATTTGTTAGGCTTCATTAAAATACAGTTCAGTCACATGTGATACAAGCTTGGTCAAGCTCCAGCTATTGTCTTACCTTCTCAGCCATAGCCATTCTGGGTTAGGCAGTTGCCCCTCAACGTTATGACCCTAGCTTCACTAGAATTAAGGCTAAAATAACTCTATTCAACTCAGCTAGTCAACCATATTTAACCACTGCCAAAGATAAACAAAGTACTCACTCATTCCTGCATATTTTGTATGTGATTAAGTCTATAGTGCTATCAATTCAGAATGCAGGTGATCTATTTGTTATGTCAATTTGGGTTTATTTTAGACTTTAATCTTGGTGGAAAGTAGACTGCATTGTGTTAGAACTAATAAATATATTTACTAATAATGATAATAGCTTTTCTTATTGATGAACTTGAAATGTAATAAAATGTTTGCCCAAAAAATGTATCAAACTTAGTCTTATTTTCAGAAATAGATTAATTTAATAATAACTATGTTCCAGGTGTTTGTGTAGGTAATAATGATCAATCAGCTGGTATTTAACCAGTCTTTAGTGGGTCAGTAATGCAACTGAGTGTGTGCATTCATCATACATGTAAAATTATGGTATGGATTGAAATTAAAAGCTATTCTTGTGCTATCCAATTGCCCATTGTGATAATTTGGGCATTTTAGTAAAAAGGATTTCATGATAACTGTCAATTTGTGATAGAATTCTTTTTTAAAGTTCTGGCTTAAATTTGTACATTTACTCTAAGAATATGTTGGTCGCATTCCTCTAGAACCAAGGTTCATATCCCAGTTGGCCTATGTCTGATGAGTGTTGCCTTATTTCTTTTGGAGATTACTTGCCTTTTGTTTTCTGACATACTAAAAAATGGTTACTGTAAAATATGCCTGCTATAAATGACTCTCAGACCAAGTCTGTGGTTCAGATCTAATAATCGGCTGCTAACTTTTCACATGCTCACCGGTTCATTAGTACTAAGGTGGTGGGGTGTTAATTAGACATGGGGTCAATTCCAAATTTACATCAAATTTATCAATACTACTTTTTACCATGAGTAGGTACTCCCACCTACTCCAAGTAGGATTGTCATGGAAGAAATATTTCTAAATAAAAAACTTAAATGGTAAATTAATTTGTGGATCAATTCTAATTCAAAATTTATCAATTCCAATTCCATTTTTTAAATAATAAATTCTAGAATTGGAACTGACCATCAATTCAAATTCCAGAATTGAGTTGACGTCATGTCATGTTAATTACTAGATGCTCTTAGTCATAACCAAAATGTAAATGGGTTTTTGATCCATGATAACAACCAAAAGTATAGTGTTCTCTGAGTATTGATGTATGTGAACTATAATAATGCTGGTGTTTTTATTCGTTTCAGGGGTCGCGACTGGTATCAGAGAGAAGCTTACCTGGAGTTGGCGCGTCGTGAACAAGAAGGCCTACCTCTGATAGACAAACATCTTGTCAGTCCAGAAAAGATTACATTACCGGATGATGACGAACTTGGTGACTTCGAGATCATTATCTAATTTGTGTAACAGAAGATGAACTGACATTAATCACCTATGAAATAAGTTAATTTGGAAGACTTTTATCGGGAGCAGTACAAGAGTAGGCTTTCACAGATGTCACAGTCCTTTGGTTTTGTCGTATTTGCAGTCAAACAGATCTCCTTGGCAGTGTTTAACTTTCTTATGATCATGGAATAACTATGAATAAGTACATGATAAATCAATCATAATAAAAGATGTTCAAACAATGTCATAAATTGTTTCTTTTCTCACTAGTGAATTAAATGTATTTCAACACTGAAAGCAATATCATTATGTTGTGGTAGCTGTGGATTTGATGTGTCACATTTTATAAACACCAATTTCCATTAGCTGTGTGTTGTATGCAACAAATAATTTATTGCTAGAATATATAAACTGTTCTTAATTAAGTGACCACTGATGAGAATTTTTACCAGAATTACGTTTTTTCCTGAGCCAGAAATTAAGTTTTTGGAGATGGGGAGTGGCTGAAACTGCTTTGAAAAATATTCTGTAGCAAAAATCAACTTTTATCCCCGCTCTGTTAGGCTCAGATTGCACAAAACCGAAATTTTTCTTCATTATGCAGCTTCCTTTCCCAATTATCAAGATTTCTTTTCAAGGGCCACTCTCATGCCTGGTGACAGATGTTGATTGACCTGCGTAAGTGATCATGTTGATTAAATATGGTGTTTTTAAGTTCCAGATTGCCCAGAAAATGTATTTAAATTCCTTTATGTTCTACATTTTCAGTGACTGGTGTGTTGAAAATACTTTGTGCAATTGTGGGTCTTCAGATGGTGCAGCAGATAGAGCTCTGCACAGCAAACCTTCAGCTTGTGGGTTCACATCTGAATGACACCTGTGTGGAATTTGTTTCCCAGAGTTGCCCAGATGGTGAGATATGTTTCCTTGGCTGATGTGCCTCAGTCATGCGTGACAAGTGTCAAAACTAAACAACTCAACCTCTTTTGGACTTTTGATATTTGCAGTCAGGATAACTGCTAGGATAATAAATAATTTTTAAGCAAACCAGTGTGAACTGAATAATTGTTGGATGAACAATGTTCTGAAACATATTGCAATTTTATTAAAGTTACACGATTAAGATTGCTGTAATGAGAGATGTTTTGTCTGGCTTACAGGGGAGCCTCTGTGGTAGCGTGTTTGACCACAGATCACTACCCCCTTGTTCGAATCTCGGTGTGGGCATATCTGATGGTTGTTTCATCTTTGGCTTCGCTTCATTACCTTTGGAGGTTGCTCGGCCCATTTAGCCTACCATGTGCACAAACGTGGCCGTAAAACATCAATCATTACTGTACTTGTGACACAATCATAATCTGACTAGAGCAGAGTCCCAGGTTTGCCAGCAATAGTGTTTGATGGGATGACTTTTGGATTCTTGGTAATATCTAAAATAGAGTTAGAATATATAGAGAAAGCACAAGATCCAGCAGTGAGTCGTGTAAGGCACACTCTAGGAGGATCTTGATTTCAGATAATAATCTATCAATAATCACTTCATGTGATCAATCGAATATATATGTGACAGACACTTTGTTACATCTATTTTGGCTCAAACTGTTCTAGGTGTCTGCCAATAAATGTGTGTCACTAATTAATGGGCGGTAGTATCACTGTTCGACCAGACAACTCGATATTTAAATGTTTGGAGAAATCTTCACATAGTGTTTCAACTCACTGTTTTGTTGTAAATATTTATTCTGTTACTAGTTAATTAAGTACCTTACTGTTTCTGCTAAGCATATTATCAAGGCAGTGGTAAGATTTGGTGAATTTGACCGATGTAACTAAATAATTTCAATTGAAATTTCAGTTAAGTGCACGCAGTCTCTAGTTCGCAAAAACACGTCTCTTTAGCCTAGTGGGTAAGAGCGTAGGATTTATAATAGCAATACGAATCTGAAAATTGATCAAACACACACACGACACCCCACATAATTTTGGTGTTTTGAACATGAAAGAGAATGCCAACACTATCTCCCCAAATATTTTAGTCCGAGATGCTTCATGAAATTAGAATCGACCTTGAGTCACATCACCAACAATGTTTTGGTATGAAGGATTGGTCAACCACGACTTTCGTCATAAGAAGACCATCGAGCTCTCCATCCATTTATTTCAAAACATTAGATAGTTCATGACATTCGTTACAAATCGACTGAATGCTAATATCTGCTGCGTGTATATCTGTAACACTAGAAGTGTTATCGTCACAGTAATTAAACTATTTGCATGATAACTTATAAAAAAATATATTTCTACCAACTGGGTGCATCAATATACAAATGGTCGTATTTCATTTCTACAGTATTTCTTATTGTGAGAGGAACGGTTCTGTTGACAATAGAACAACAATAACGCCAAGATTAATCGTATATATATATATAAGAGTATGTGTCCGTGTTAGCAAACAATATATTCGCCGAGAGATAACACTATATTGGCTAACTAGTGTTCTCCTATGTTATTTGATTTCTTGTTTCTCTCAGTCGTTTCTTATTAATGAACACACACAAACATACACGAATATTTATACATGTATATTCAATTCAATAACTTTATTCCTGAACATTACATCCACATAAAAAAGTTGAGCTAAACTCTCACTATTAACTATATTCATAAAGCATTTTACGCCAATCGCGACACAGTGGTTATATATATGGTGTACCACTCACTACTCGTGATACTCTGTAATATTGCATTGCCCGATCTGGCTATGCGCGTCAAAATATTACACATAATTCTTCCTTATTAACATGTAACTCGCACTACAATCTCGAGTTTCATTGTATGACAATGATGAAGCAGAGTAGGATTTAAATAAAGTACATTTTACAGATTTTGTACACATGTAAAACTTTCGAATCAAGGCATTACATTGAGAATAAATTCTCTTGTACTGCTTAGACGTGTCATCATTGTCACTGAGAAGTTCGGTGATAATATGCCCAAAACATGTTTCTTTGTTTAGCACAAAGTTCGGGATGTGTATATCTTTAAACCTTTTACAACAAAATATCATAACGTTACTGTTTGTACTATTGTATTTAATATCATCTTCTAACCCATATTATGAACACATTGATAAACTCATATATATATATATATATATATATCCCAAACTGTTGCATTCATTTTTTATGTTATGGTGAAATGATAACGAAAACATCACATGGATGGTATAGAATAATGATATATATGTTCGATGGAAAATGTATTTATAGTTTACCTTAAGACACAGACAACTATATATCTGATACCCCTGTTTTACATCACTGCTGGAGACACCTGGCATGTGCCATATTGAGATGATATAATTATGCCAAAGTCGTCTGCTGAAGGATCAACCACTGACACAGGTATTACTTCTGCCAATTGTATTACAGAAGAACCTTAATTTCTATTATTAAAGATTTTATCCTTGATGTTATCCTTGAAATTAAATGTTTATTTGATCGTATAATTAAAACTGGTCATGTTTGGCTGTGACTATAATATATAGAATTTTGCCAGTTCTGGGTCAATTTCCCCCAAGAATCAGTGCTTAGTATCCATCAATATATATATATATATATATATATATATATATAGCTTTAAAATATTATTGGGGGAATTTTTGTGCCAATACTACAATCAGACCTGGGGCGGTTACATTTTCAAATGTAACTGTAACTTGCAAAAGTATCTGAATTTCAGATACATTCTAGATACATGATTATTTTAAATACTCATATAATGTAATTGCATAATTTAAACAAATAAATATTGTCATTATTATATATAATTTTAACAAATTAATTGAGTGAGCTTTACGAATTACTAAGAGATCTATGATAATTGTCTCATCTTCGATTGTATCTGTCATGTTTTAAATTAGAATGGTAATTGGGAAATATGATCAACATGAATAACTTATGCTAATCATGAAAACCACATTGAAGCAATCGGGTAAATCTTGTAACTGATAGAAACATAAATAGGGTTTGTTTGACGTGTTCTGGCCAAATCATGTATAAACTTTGATTGTATCTTTCATGCTATCTAATCAAGAGGCAGATCCTGCTGCTATTGACCATTTACCGGATCACATGCCTTGCTTCGCCCATACGCTACAGCTTGTTGTCAAGGATGGACTAAAAGTAGAACACCAACTTACTAAGATTCTTCACAAGACATCTATTATTGTGTCTGCTGTACGAAAACATAATCATGCTACAGACCTTCTGGAGGGAGAACATCCTCTCCAGACAGCCAACGCAACATGCTGGAACTCACATATAATACTTAGTACTGAATCAACTGATTACATAATGATATCAAACTATTAAAAGATTAGTAAATGTTCCGTATTATACTAATGCAACAGTTCCCTATTAAAAAATCCAAAATATATCATCACGATCATAATAGAATCTCTATTATTAAGAATGCTGTTCGGCTATATGGCTAAAAGACAAGCCACTCTCTGATACTTTTACTCCCCGATTGCATAAGAATATTCAGCATTATTCTCTTGAGTGTCTTATATATGGGTTGGCCTAAATAGAACTAGCACATATGTTGCTGCTTTGATGTATAGATTAAAAAAATAATCTCATAATACAACTGGGAATAATTAAGTAGGGCATCTTCGCCGATAGCCAGAGGAGAATGCTTTTACGAATGAATGGCTTTCTGTAAACGCCACAAGCGGCAAAATATATTTGTACAAGTACATTTTTAATTCAAATACAGCCTTCTGTAATTTCTATTTCATCTCCAAGTGCAGTAATTGATGCCATAGCTTTGTTTCCATGTAAAGGTTTGGTTTCATTTAAAAGTTGAATCCACGCCAGGATCTCTACGTTGAATCCACGTGGGGGTTTCCGTTTTGAATCCATGTAATACATTCCAAGTTGAATCCATGTCACGATTTCCATACGGAACTCACATTCTTTCAATAAAACACAAAAATACATCTACCAACATTTATTTCCACTATGAACAATAATATGAAAACGTTGCATTTACATGAACGGTTTGTTTAACTTTACACGCCTATAACGTTAAGCAAACTAGAAACTTTCGTACTTTTGCTACTTAAAATAAAATACACCAAAACTAAGACGATAGTATCCAGGCCAAACACCTATCTATTTACACAACACCCTGGTACAAATGCCAACCATAACACCCAATCACAAAAACAATATAACCTATGGACAAACAATGAAATAAAAGTGCGAGCACTTATTTCCATTGTGGTCCTTTTTAATTGAGTGGTTGTTTTATATCTGCTAGTAAAGATGCTTTATTATATGTATATCATTATTATACTGATGTTGTTTGTTGTTGTTTTACTGATATTCTGGGCCCATTATAGGCTAAAGGAACAAGGTAATGGCCAAAGGCAGTGACACGA
>JAODUP010000971.1:77500-117500 GCA_025642065.1 Paralvinella palmiformis | reverse complement strand
TCCGGGATTTTTGCTGACTGCACACCGAAACAGGCGTATGTATAGATAGTTAATAAATGGATAATATTCCAGGGCTACCACCTGCGAGGAAGACGAAACACCGCCCGGAGCGACGATAGGATTGACAAACTTCGGAAAGGTGAAACATTGTCAGCTTCCGTGCTCCATTGAAACGTAACATAGACTGACTGACAGTCAGTAAAAACCTAATACCGCCGAGCCCGATGGTGAACCAATGTAATTAATGGTCTCATAATGGTACAGCAGGACTGAGTATTCATTCCATAATTTAGGGGTGTTTTGTTAAACAGGTCCCGTTATTATTATTATTATATTGCTGGCATTGAAAAAATTATATCTATATTAGACAAATCTAATAATCTAATGAATAACAAGAGAATATAGAGCCATATCGAGAAGTTACTGTTTACTAGTAGAAATATTTAGAGAATATTTGTTTATTTAATATTTAATACAAAATATGTATTTTTTATGCACCAACTAATTATGAATTAAAGAACTGCGCAAGATTGTATATATATGAAATAATTAGCATTCTTGAGCTGGTCGCTATAAGAATATATTAAATAAATTTCATTACGTGAACATGAGAAAATGTATACACGTTTTAATACTCAGATGATAATAACGGAGATGAACCGTATGGGGATGATAGTTGATCTGGCCCACGTGTCAAGGGCGGCCATGATAGATGCACTTAATACCACCAAAGCGCCGCTGATATTCTCCCATTCTAACGCCTGGACACTTTGTAATCATGAACGAAATGTACAGGACGATGTGTTGGAAATGTTGGTAATGTATCCAATATCCCGGCTAATGATTAAATTGTCTTAAAAGTGTGTGTGTGTGTGTGTGTGTGTGAGAGAGAGAGAGAGAGAGAGAGATGTACATTGCGGAACTATCACAGGAAGTGTATTTGTTTCTAAATTGACCGTTTCTCTTACAAACGCAAACGAAACAATAAAAACACAAACACCAGAAGTTGTTCATACCTTCACTAATTACATCCACCTGTACTTATCTACCTTCATACAGAGAGAAAACAACGGCCTCATTATGGTCACCTTTGTTGGATCCTTCCTCACCTGTTCTCCGAGTTCTGGCCAGGCTAATGTTACCCACGCGGCAGGTAAACAACCAGTACTTTGGTTTGAATCGAAGCCGCTTTGGCTTCCAGATTAGATTAGCAAATTGTTGGGTTTAAAAATTTCCTTCGTGTCTGGAACATTTTATTATTTTAAGAGCACTGTCTGTCTGGAATAGACAATTGTAGACACATATTGCTATTATATAGAATAGACACAGTTATGAACACAAATTGCTATTTTAAGAACACTGTCTGTATGGAATAGACACATTTATGAACACATCTCGCAATTTTAAGAGCATTGTCTGTCTGGAAATAGATACTGTTATGAATGCACATTGCTAATTTAAGAGCACTGTTTGTCTGAAATAGACACAGTTATGAACACATATAGCTATTATAAGAGCACTGTGTGTCTGGAATAGACACTGTTTTGAACGCATATTGCTATTTTAAGAGCACTGTCTGTTTGGAATAGACACTGTTGTGAACGCATATTGCTATTTTAAGAGCACTGTTTGTCTGGAATAGACACAGTTATGAACACATATTGCTATTTTAAGAGCACTGTCTGTCTGGAATAGACACTGTTATGAACACATATTACTATTTTAAGAGCACTGTCTGTCTAGAATAGACACTGTTATGAACGCATATTGCTATTTTAAGAGCACTGTCTGTTTGGAATAGACACAGTTATGAACGCATATTGCTATTTTAAGAGCACTGTTTATCTGCACAAATGGACAATGGTGGGAATGATACCATCCTTGGTTAGGAGTTTCTTAATTGCTGTTGTTGATTTTGACTAATACTGTAAATAAAAAATATAATAATGAATTAGTACAATTAATACTCACTAATATCTCATTATATTTTAACTCATCTCGTGCTAAATAGAAACGTTTTAGTGTTTACGTTTAAATAATTCATAAGTGCCTATTAGAACTCACGTATAATGCAAATATGAATATGGATTACATTCGAATATGATATCTTCGATAATATTGATGTAAGACCATAAATCACGTGCAGCACATACACAGGACCATAAATCATGTGATGCACATATACAGTACGGGTACTCGTGTGTAATATGTATTACATCATTGTCGTTCACATTAAATGATCCAGGTAGGTAATTAAATATCAATTTTAATTCGTTTCAGATCATATTGAGTATATAAGAGATTTGATTGGAGTTGATCATGTCGGTATAGGCTCAGATTACGATGGAATGTCAAGGTATAAGATCAGTATAACAGGAAGATGCATCTAGTGTGTATTTTATTGCTCATACGATATATAAAACCCGGCATACAAGACTACCTTCAGTTTGTAAAATATTTAAATAATACTAGCTGTCAACCTTCAAAAGAAAGAATACTTACACCTTAATATATTACCTATTCTTCATGTGTACGAGTCATTACTATATACGGTAAATTAATTGTTTTAAAAAATTACGATGTTCAGTCATTTGGACTAGTGGCTGTCAGATAAATTTTAATTTTAGGGATTCATAAGTCTTTGTTGCTTTTTAATCGTGGCTTTGGGTACTCTAAATGAGAACGTTTTTATCCAATGCAAGGATACTTAATTCCGATTGGCTGTAATTGTAACTCTATTAAAATTTGTCGAGTGTATATTATTTTGGTAGTCCACCTATTGGGCTCGAAGATACGTCCAAGTTTCCAAACCTATTTGCTGAGCTCATACAGCGAGGTTGGAGCGACGCCGATCTGGAGAAACTTGCTGGGCGCAACCTCGTCAGAGTGTTCCGGGGTGTGGAACAGGTAAGTTTTGTTTGCTGTTAAAGTCTAACTGACGCCATTATTTAAATAGGCGAGTTAGCAGTCAGTGTGTGTGTGTGCGTGTTATAAAATGTATAACATTTTATAATATGTATACATACGTCGCCATAATTAACACATGTGAACCAAATTTCTCTTATGCTTCAGGTACGTGATTCTCTGGCAGCAACCGACGGCAACGATGAATGGATTCCGCAAGAAGATTTACCGATTAACGAATGCAGAACCACAGGATAAGCAACTGCTACGTCAACGTGGACTGATCGTCCGAACCGTGTATTTATTATGGTATATTGGAAACACATCATAACGTTTGTTACTGTAATGTAGTAAAATCTAAGACGTCATTACGTTTGAATGCTGCACGAGATAATAGATAATGTTGTAGTGCCACTAATCGCCGAATAACACATAACTATTAAAACGGTGTAAGGTCAACCAGTCACTTTGATTTTTTATTAAATTTAACTTATACCACTATTTGGAAATGTAGTTAATATATATTTTTAATCCAACCTAGTATTAATAGAGTACTTTGTAATTAATCCGCGAGGTGGCGCCATACATCCATTGACGAAGTTGCGAGCCAAGAGCTTAGGGATAGTCCACCTTCATTTCAAATTTTAAGATCTACAGCTATATTCATACATATCATAAATAATGTCAAAATGTGTAAACAATCACCTACATATTAAATAATCCAGTTCAAAGTACTAATTAATCGCCGCCATTTTGAAGCTAGACAGATACCGGAAGCTCCTGAATGATGACGTCAATTGAGCGTATCCGATTGAGCCCGTACAAAGGCATGTAAACAAGTGTGAGGAAAGAATTATTCCAGAACTAAACGGCATTATCTTGAATGACATACAACCATATCAGTTTGAGCCAGAAGGAACCTGACAAGAGGAAGATGATTCAAAATGGCCCAGAAATTAATGCTCAAGAGAAACTATAATTCGCGTCAGTCTAGAAAGCGCCAATGTGACGTCAGATGATTTCACTTTTCTCCTTCCCGCCTTCGAATCTGGATTTCGGTGCAGCCGTAATGGCGACCCTCCAGTGATTTGGCTTATTTCCGTATATCTATGATACAGAGATATTCCACCTTCGTGATTATTATTGTGGATTTTTTGGTTACTGTTCTAAGCATTACATATTTAAAAAAAATATTTTCTGAGGGTGGCCTGTCCTTTTTTATTTTTATGGAAAAATTGAAGTGTCGAACTGGAATTGTTACCGTAATCATCAACCAAAATTCTCTGGATCACTCATGGATTTCGTGGTAACAATTTTCTTTCCTATCGGCTTATGAAGTATTTTTGTCGTACACCCATTAAAGTATTTACCCAATAATTAATGTGTGTCTACAGTTCACGGTTAGGAAACCCATCCGATATTTAATCTATTTGTTTTGCGGTGCCATCTGGCGACCGATTTGACTGGATACAGCACTATTCACTGCGAACAGTAATCTCAACGCGACCTTTAACTTTCTTATAAGGCTGTTTGTTGAGTTCAACGCTAAATCAATTTATGGTTCACTTAAAAGCCACACAGTAAGGAAATAGTTGCTTCGGAAAATGTTTCTTAAGTTGCTGACCTATATATTCATCTGTTCCGTTTCTTGTTAAATATTCAGGATGGTGTAGTGTGTTTCTTTTGCGACTAAGCGTATGCTTATTGTAAGTCTATGCCGGATTCGAACCCCAATATAAAGGCTTGTAGCACGGTACTTTTAGAGAACCGTTGTAAAAAAAATCGTCCACGTGGCATTTGAATAACTGTCCATTTTACACCAGGTTCAATCTACGCGGTACGCACACCCGGGATGCACCAGGCTTGCTTGCACACACATAAAACACGCACCATCTCAACATTTATGCAGCACGAAAGAAGAAACACACACACGCATTTTGGTTCATATGATTTTAAGAGATGACAAGAAAATACTGAGATTTTCAAAGAAACTAACATCTACATATTCTCTGGAAGAAACACTCATCCAGATCAGATTAGAAAATAAGCAGTTTACCCAGAAATGTGTACTAGTATCTACACGACGAAGCATTACTAACCACACGATAGCTGAGAACTCCTGCCCACTTCATCAGATCCACCAAGAACTTGGCTGATAAATATAGCTAAGCGCGAAACAGAATTTGAATAACATCTAGGAGATCCAGTGATAGGATCTACGGCTTACGAACAACAACACCCAAATCCATCTGGTCGGTATTACAGAACGCGGTAATATGTATTTTGACTATGAATGTCTTACCGTCTCGGGCTGCTACGCGTCCACTTTTCGGTGCACAGCTTCCGAACACAATGATGCACACATGGAATGGACCGAGTGTGTGGGGCGTATGTGACATTTGAGCAGACAAAAGCTCACTCAGCTTATATTATTAAAACCCGCCAAAACACAACCTGTACCACCGTTCATTTACACTTTCGACTAGCGTTAAGCAATATACACCTGTAGAATGCTGATTTATATCGCTAAAGTGAACTATCAAACATTTACTGTTTTTAAATAAAGGGCACGTTTGTGTATCACAACAAACTTACAGGGATACTCCACCTTCATTTCAAATTTTGAGGACTAATAAAGCTATACTGACAAATATCATAAATAATGTCAAAATGTGTAAACGATCACCCACATATTAAATAATCCAGTTCAAAGTGCTGATTAATCGACTTTTAATGGTGGCTGCTATTTTGAAGCTACACAGAGACCGGAAGCTCCTGAACGCTGACGTCACTTCAGCGTATCCGGTTGACCTGAAGTCTGTAGAGCCCGTACAAAAGCATGTAAACAAGTGTGAGCAAAGAATTGTGCCAGAACTAAACGGCATTATCTTGTTAAAATGACTCATGAATGATATACAACCATATCAGTTTGAGCCAGAAAGAACCTGACAAAAGGAAGATGATTCAAAATGGCCCAGAAATTAATGCTCAAGAGAAACTATAATTCGCGTCAGTCTAGAAAGCGCCAATGTGACGTCAGAGCATTTGTTTTCTCCTTCGAATCTGGCTTTCGGTGCAGCCGTAATGGCAGCCCTCCAGCGATTTGGATCATTTCCCTATATCTATGATATCAGGTATATTTCGTGATTATAATTGTGGAATTTTTGGTTAATGTTCCAAGCATTACATATTTTAAGAATATTTTCTGAAGGTGGACTTTCCCTTTAATACGCAGCCTTTTCCCTTCAAAATAACATCCGATGATTTTTTTTTGGTACAATGAACATTAAGATCATTTAAAACGAATGGCTTACACAATGCTAGTGGCAGTGCCACTCACAGCGGAGTTAAATTTGAAAAGATAACCATTTACGCTCGACGGAATTCCCCGCAGCGAACGCGGAAACATAGGGCGCAAACTGTTTACAACAATACCGAATTACAACACCTTACATCACATGATAGTATTCATCTAGCTTGCACAGAGAACAATTGTGCACCAGCATTAGCCAAACAAAGCCGTAACACTGCACCTGTCCGCCATACCAGCACTGGCGTTTTTTAACACCGTCTTTACAGCATCCGTGTTTTCCGAAACTAGTAAACCGCCGCTGCTAAATACTCCCCCTATCCTAAATAAGAGGCACCCTTTCTGCTTTAGCGATGGTGTTATCTACACACAAAATCTACGTCTAACTGCCCAGCTATATCCTTGTAGCGCGGCTTTCTCAGTGATTGGCTTTTACACCGTCACAGACTGTGCCAAATGCCTCCGAACCGACAATTACAACATACTCACTCTGATATGTAGCTGTACAAACTAGTTCACAACTGTCGCTTTAAAAATATATATAAACATTACAGTTGATAACAATTACTTACAAGTGTCAATACATATATCTTTGCATATGCACATGCATGCACGCACACACACACACACACACGCATATTTGTGCAGAGAAGATCTCTTTAACAAGGTTCCTACTGAGCTAACAAAGTACACTTATTCTTTACTAGAGTTATATGCAGCAACAGTTACCGTTTGTGACTTGGAGTATTCATACATGATTAGTTCAATTCAATCTTTCTAATTAACTTTGTAACACTACTGCTGGAAAACAAAATATAAAAATATTTTATCTGACCACCTTATCAAAATGATTTGATGGGACAAGTTAGCCATGTCATCTGCAGCATAACAAAAATCAACTTTGTACTGAGGTTCTAAAACAAAGCAGACTGGTAGATATTCTTCAGGCAATTTATAAAGATTGATGCCAACTGTTGATACGTTACCACAGCAAAAAATAATTTCTCTGTTTGTCATCTTAAAGGTGCATACCAAAAAGCAAGAGACTGAAACACGTATTAGTGTCTAACTGATGCCCATGGTTTTGTGACTTTGATAAACAAAACAAATACTAAAAAAATGCCAAAATGATCACAAGATATTAAAAGGTTTGATTGTATTATAATCCATATCCTCTTTACAACACCATGTCACTGTCATGAGTGTTGCAGCCCCCAATTTGTGGAATAAGTTGCCGGCAAATATTAGAAATTCGTCGTCTCTTGGAAATTTTAAGTCTCTTCTAAAAACACACCTATTTAAGGTCGCTTTCACAGATAAATAATTATTATCTTTTAAATCATTACAGGGTTTTTACAGACATTATTTTGGGTATTATTAAATTACATATTATTTGTACAGCGCCTTTGAATGGCTCCTGCTAGTAAGGGCGCTTTATTAAATATACATTATCATTACCATCATGAGTAATACATCAAACAATGAACAACATCAAGTTGAAATAATTTGCATTAAAACATCTGTACATCTGCTGATAATATTAAACATCTGTACCTATGTGATGAACAGGAAAACTGATCTATTAACACAAGTGCAGACTGATCTGGATTTTACATGACCGGATTAGCCACCTGGATATGGCTGGTTTGCTGAGATTTTCTTTCTTTCAGAGAACCATCCAGGAGTCTAGCAGCAGTAAGAAAGAAAGGACACAGTGGAATAACAAATAAAATTTTAGGTACCCATTCACTTTACTCAGTGCATCAAGGTTGAGTAACGAATGGTACACAGAAGAACGTACTTTACTGTGGGTGCACAGATTGTGCAATTCCATTTCTCATATTGAGCATCAAATATGATTACAAAAACCCTTTATATACACAGCAGAAACAACGAGTTCAATATACACAACATGTCACAATATCACTGGTTGATTAACAGACTTTTATGCGTTGACAAAAAATTGTATGACTAGATGAGTTACATTTGGCAAAAAAATGTTCAGACAGAGCACATATAATAACCAGTATAACATGGGACTATAAATATATCAATCACAACTTTTTTCTAGTAATGTCAATGAAAAACCACAGCAAGGAATCTGTCCATATGCATTGAAACTAGATAGATGTACATTGATAAAACTCAAATTAAGCCTTTGACTTCAAACAATCATATTGCACCAAATGAGATGACAGGTTTTCAGAAATGAAATGTGCCAGTTTCTGATTGAGAAGGTTTTTTCTAACAGTAATAATAATGAATATGATATTTGAACCAGAAAAATATATAAACTGCATGTATATTGGTAGTGCATCACATTTCTAAGTTTCTATGTTCAGGCACTTTCATAATTGTTAACTGATAGTTTCAGTACTCAATCCAGAAAAGTGTTCATGAAAATTGATTTATTTTCAAATCTGAACTGTAAAAATCAGTTTAGTGTTCCACATTTCCATACAGGTGCACCAGTAGAAGCCTGTCTAGATCTATTAGATTGGGTATTCTTATAGTGTTGTTGTGACCAGCTGTCAATAGAATCTGACAATAAGTAAAGGAGCTTCTCATAAAGTAACCTAAAGTACAATAATCAGTGATAACCTAATTGTAATACCACATCAGTGGTGTGTTTGTCCACATCAGGTTATATAATCATTGCTTGAAACAACACACAGCGTGCACTCTGCTTTATAAAAAAACGCTGGTCAGTACATCTGCTAAAATAATCAGACAACTCAAATCTTAGCTATATATATATATATATATATATATATATATATATAAACATGGATAGCATAAACAAAACAAAATTGTATATATTTAATGAAAATATGATAATAATGTGCATTTATCGCAGATCCCTATTAAGGGTAAACCTAACCCAGTAACTTCACAATCAATTCTAAGTAAGAACCCAGTGAAATCTAAATAATTATCCAGACATGTTGATATAGGAAGTAGAACATCACAGACATATATTTTGATTATGAAGGCAGAACTAGGGAAGAAAATTATAAACAGCCAGCACCCTCGAAACATTGGACAGCAACTGTCAACTAAACTAAGGCTTAACCATTTTGACGAAACAAACTGAATGTTGTCATTATGTTAGAAATTCAAATGAAACTAATGCATATTAACAGAATCACGTTTGAGATAAAGGTATAAAACACAGTAAGTCAAATAATGAAAAGTATAATAGACTTTTTGTGACCAGAGTACTTATGTGACAAGACATGGGGAAAAATCAGAGAACAATAAAATAAACATAAACCAAATTGTTTTGGGTGAAGAACATTATTGTGGAAACTCATCATGTGTACACAGACTGGCAGCAGTAGACTTTTGCTTATTACCAGCTGGGTCTGATTACATAAATGAAATCCCTTTCAGAAGGTGAATCAAGGCAGAGATCATAGCTCTCCAATGTTTTAAAAAACGGTTTACAATAAACAGATTGTTCCCAAAAATGCTGTCCAAAACAAAACCATAGAAATAACAAACTCATCTCAAGGACTTCAAAAATGTCCTAATGGTGACATTACAGGAGCAGTTATTAGATTGAAGCCAAGTTTACTGCCAAATATAACTAAAACATTCTAGAATTTTAGACAAAGATAATAGTTTTAGCAGCACGACTCAATAAATCAATCAGAATAATTTCTACGTTTACTACTTATGTTGATAAGAGAAACAAAATGGACTGTAAAAGATTTACACATAACTCCCTATCAATCAATGAATAGACAACATTTGTAACTCATGCTGTAGACATATATCATCTGTGAAAACATCACACAAACCACTAACACTTGGAAGGCCATAGTATAGCATGAAAGAGGAAAGCCATCACACTGGCTACACAGTAAGAAGCCATGAATGGCAGTTCTTTCCAAAATGAAGGCATGATAAAGCTAAATTACTCTGAAGGCCCTCTGCGTGAAGACTACAAACAAAAAAGGCCTTTCAGTTAAATGCTAACGTGTGGGGCGCAGACTACAAAATAGGCATGTCATATTTCTTGAACTAGGAGGCACACACACAAACACACACACTTGCCACTTTCAGACAAATTAAAATAAATTAGACTAATCTAGTGATAAGATTACATCTATCTGCTGCAATCCACTCATCTTGTGACACACCCAAGTGACTGACTGATTGATTGATTAATGCTGGGTAGATTACGGATTGTCATCTTGGTAATTAGTGGATTAAACTAGACTGATAGTACACTGACCCACTCTTCACCAATATATGTGGAGCCGTAAAAGAACTTACAATACAAAGATTACATTATAATCAGACACCGTGTACGATGACCAGTACGTACAGTTGAGCAATCTCACATTAACAGCGGTGAATCTGAGAACTTCAGACCTTATGCCAACAGGATGGCATCTCATCCATCCAATCAGTGCCAGACCACCATAGATTTAAATGACGCAGCGATGAACAAAGACTGCACACAGTCGATTATGATGTGTCCTGTGATATGCCCGACTGGATCAAGCAAGATGAGCTCAGATGTACTGATCAGCACTCCTCCCCCTCAGTAAATCGGTGGTGAACTAGAGCACAGCACTGGATACACAATGTCCACTTCTATTCCTTGTTCATGGCCAGCTTCCGCATCTGTCGGATCACCGCCGTCGCATTATATGCTTGCTGGAAATGGGTTTGAAACAAAGCAAGTGCTTCATTAGGTCATAGTACAAATCATTTTCAAAGTGAAGTTGTTAAACACCAATCATGCTGTCAAGTCATCAATGTAAATAAATAAATTCAGACAGCCATTACCAAACAACTGATGACAGCTCAACAAAGGTGCTAACACCACACTTACCCTCCAACGAGACTTTGCAAATGTTTTCTTCATCTGGGCACTGACAGATGCATGTATGTCCTTATTCAAAGCTGTATTTCCAGATATCCTGAAATAAAAGAAAACATAAACATATTGGGCAATACTGAACACTCCTTTAATAAAAAAATTTAAAGCGTGATTCTTTAACCCACAATAACTTGTATAATGCGAAGGGATTTGGAAGCCAAATGTTTGACTTTATGTCCAAAGTCGGGCTTAAATCACAGCCACAAACCCATGCAATAACAAATGCACTGTAGCAATTATGCCGTATAATGTTTCATATTAAAAAAGCTATTAATTTTCTGTTAATAATATTAAGGCTAATTACATGTTAATAAGTGTGTCATAGTGCTGATATAAAGGTGTGTGAATAGACAAAAATCCATAAATTTCAACACTATCATATCAGTTGGACCTAGTATCATATCATTATTCTAGTTACCATTGCGATCATTAATCCATTAATCTATTCATCTTGTGCTGCTTGTTTTTCCTGTTCATAACAACATTAACAAAGTAGTTATATTCTGTAACAAGTCCATGAAGTTCCAGCATGATGGTTTCCCAGAGGCATTTTTTGTGGGATGATATGCTTTTTCTATCTAAATATTTAACAAACTTTCCCAAACAAGATCATATTAAATAAATCCACCCATATATATTTACCAATTATACTCAATAATTTACACCTTTACATTTTAGCTTATAAATAGCTTTTATCGATGCCAGTAATCCGGCTTATTAACCTTTTATACATAATCTCTAATATGGTTTTATTTGCAAGCGTTCTAGGACACTGAATGGCCTAAATTGTGCTGATGTGTCGTTAAACAACACTCATCCATCCATCCATTTAATATTTCATCTCTTTATCGCATCTAAGATGCAAACAAAATATATTATACTCGGCACTTTATACAATCAATTTCAGGGTTCGCAGTGCTTCATGATAGTAAATAGATGTACTGAAAGTCATACAGATCTGAAGCAATAAGTGGACATGGTGATGTGAAGAAGGTTCATAAAGGTTAAATTTCATTATTTTGTCTTATGCTAATATAGAAATTGGTCAGTGTATACACTTCCCATAGGACCACTGTTATAACAATCAGAACATTGTGCCAAGGTGTACCCTCATATATCGTTCATCTTTGATAATTGGACATGTCCCCCTATCACTTGATACTAAAATTTATTATGAACTTTTCGTTGACTTTTGTAGTAGAGAGCAATAAAGTTTGACATATGTTTAACAAATCAAATTTTCACATTGACAAACTGATTCAGCTCTTTTCAATATTTACTTCCATGAAGTTTTTCTCTTAGTTTTGTGTGATATTAAGTGATCTAAGGACTATAATATTGGATTCTGTTGGTCATATTTTAATAATTATTTCTCATTATGACAACTAAGATGCAAATAAAACATATTATAATTTTTAAACTCTAGACACCCTCTAGACTAGCCAATGTAAGGCCCTGTTCTGAGCAGGAGCAATACGCTACCCATGCACGTTTAACGAGATTGCACTTCGAATTTTCCGAACAACTTGGCAGTTTTTGATTTCAAGTAACTATGTTACTCCAAGAAGTCAATTGGCACACTTTCGGCACCAATACGATATCATTAAACACCAGAAATTGATCAATTTACCTGTTCAAAAACTGTGTTGACATGCAGCTATGATAAAATAAACTCCAGTTAGATATACACATGCGCACACTGAAATTCAGTAACACAAGCGCATGCGCATGATGACGGTGTTGATTTGATTGCGTAATCCTAAATAAATACACTGACAAAATATTTAGAGCACGTTTGTAGCACCACGTGTTAATTGATCTCCATAATATAATTAATTTATGGCTAATACCTCAGCGATATTATGTAATTTTAGTAAATAAATCATAAGGACAATCATAGGCTTATATTGTTAAGTTGTGCTTAAATTGTTTAAATTGTAGTATGGAACATTATTTTGCGCAACGGTGTATTCGTAGTTTGTATTTTCGGTGTCACATGATCAAACGACAGGTAGCCAAGATGGCGAACTGTTGAGTTATTGCCTATTAAATTTGCATTTATTAGTGTTATGCTGAGCGATCTCATGTACCAAAATTTCACACTGAATCAATGAATGTGAGTTTTATTCAAAGAAGATAACTTTTAATTTCATCACAGCCTGCAAAAAAGTTGAAGTGAAACCTCACCAATTTAGCATAGGTAGCAGACCAGAGAGTGGTATTCAAGCTACCTCTAGACATGCATTCTTTATAATTCCACAAAAGAGTCACCGATGGGCACTGATAATGTTTAAACATTATTGTGAAGAAAATATATTTTATGTGAATATGACAGCATTACACCTGAAGCATTAATAGATAGTATTGCACCACACCATTATTATTAGAATATATATAATCTTTGTTGATTTTTTTAATGGTCACATTTCTTTATCCATAATTTTTTGATGTGCAGTATAAATGAACGGTTCATATTCTGTTATATATAAAATGTATTATAATCAGAACATATATCAAACTTTGTTTTATTCTTTTGGTGACTGATATTTACACTCAACACTATTAGCATATATGTGATGCATGTGATTGTAAAAAATACAGTGAGGCGTTACATACCAAGGATGCTTTAGGGCCTGTTGACATGTGTATCTTTTCTTTGTGTCCTTACACATCAAACGGCTGATGAAATCTTTAGCTGTGAAGAAATAATAATTCATCACTAAACACTACATATGTATGGTACTATGTTTAAATTTATGACCATATGATGCTGAATAAACATAGTAAACAATTCTAAAGAAACAGATACCTAACTCTATTTTAAAACAATTAAAACAACACAGGTGTAAATAGATCCCATAAGAAAATTTCAAAACTCAATTTCTAATCTGTTCTGTATCTATGGACTAATAGTGATGACCCAAAATATGTTAATAAACTAACTGTATCTGTGGTCACAACATGGCCAAGTATTGCAATGGGAGAATAGTCATCTTAAGGGCATTATATTGTGCACTGTACAATATGTGGGATGTGCAACGACCATATTGCTTTCGCAATTGTTACTAACCGGAATCAGAGATCTCATCCCAGTATGGAGAATCGAACTCATATTGTGCCTTTAGGATCTGTCGAAACAATTCTGAGTCATTTTCATCATAGAATGGAGGATAACCACAGAGTCTGTGTGGAAAACAAAAAGGATAATGAGATAAAAAATGCTCCAGGACATATTATGAAATACACATATGCAGGGATGGACAGATAGAAAACACACACACACACACACACACACACACACACACACACAATTAAGTTAGCTGACCAATCAAAAACCTAACCAGTATAAATATTAACCAATCAAGTCTCCTTACAGTATATAAGCTATTACTCCTATTGACCAGACATCAACTTCTTTGCCATAAGGCTGCTGTGCTAGAACCTCAGGAGCTGTCAACAAAGGTCAAGGTAATCAGTATATGTTAGCCAACCTTTTAAAACAAAGGTATGCAATTAACAAGACCAAACTAATTACATCACAGAATAAGCATTTTCACATAAACAATCTCTAAAATACAATAAACTAATAACCAATACTGGCCACCATAAATGATGTCACCTGACCAAACTGACCTACATATCCAGGAGTACCACATGCAGTTGCCATGGAACCAGAATCGTCTGTCTTCGACAGACCAAAGTCACTGATCATGATCTTTGACTCTTCAGCAGGACTGTAGTAGAGAAGATTCTCTGGCTGTAAGGTTAACAAAAACATCATGTTAAATTATACACTGAGGTGAATGGGTGTAAACTGACATCATATCAAACATGCATTGCAACATCATTGTCACAGCCCAGGAAATATTATTTTCCACAACATTTCCAGGACAAAATTACTATTTTCCAGGACAAATTAGACAAGATTTACAGGTAATAAATCAAGATATGTGCGAAAACATATATCAACTTTATTCAATGTATGATCAAATACTGACATTTTTATGATACAGCCCTCCTCTTCACCCCTTCTAGCTGTCTGATCCACCCATTTTTATTTAAATTTTGACTAACATGGGATATCAAAACTATGTACTAGTACTCTTTTTCTTCTACAATAGAAGTTTTCTTCTACAGGCATAATATTGATTTATGTTTTTCTTTGGTTTTAAGTGGATTTTTCTTCACAGCGAATATTTTTTCCAGGACATTTCCTGCTTTTGTAAAATTCAAGTACATTTCCAGGATCTGGAAATGAATTTGTTATTTTCTAGGATGTGTGGGAACCCTGAACTTGTGACTTTAATAGCTTGGTCAATTGGTCAGTTTCATTTACCATCATGGATTAAATCATACACATATATAGATTTACAACATAGGACAACAGGTTTGCCAAACTGATGGGTACCACAAATAAAATAGGTAGTTAAATGTTTGAAGTGAAGTTAAAAAATTTAACTCCTTGATGATGATGATTGAATTTTTACGGCCACTTTTGTGCTCATAGTAGGCTAAATGGCCTGAGCAACCTCCAACATGCTTCAGCTAGACCATGGAGGCAGCGTGATTCAATTCAACTCCTTGAATTGCTAGGTAAGGGTATTTTAATATATGGATACAGACTATACCCGTAGACAATATGAGATTACTATATATGCCTATCTGTAAGACAACCTCATCTATTGTTATATTCTAGTTATAAATATAATTACAGTCACTTCAAAGGAAATTGTCTCAAATGGTTGTATCGGTATCAAATGGCCAACTATCATTTATCATCAAAATAATTTCCCCCCAAATGCCCAGTTTCTTGCCGCTTGACATACAATATCCCTATTCATTTTTTTAAATGGAGAAAAGAGACAATCAACTACTAATTAAAAACAAGCTTTACTGATTTACTTGCTCCACATTATCATTATTTAAAAAAATTGTGTTCATATGTAAAAAAATTATTCGCAAAATAATTAACAGATTGATTCAAATAAACTTTCCATTATGTACTGATCATGTGACCAGCTGATACATACTAAAAGAAAACATATGAAAAAACTATCACCATATTTGATGCAGTACATGAAATGTAGTCTAAAATAATCTCTTTATCACATAGGCTGTAGTTCTGTTGACATCCCTGCTCCTTCCCAACCTGGATATTTGACAACAGTGCACTAATAACTGCACGTAGGTGCAGGCAGAAAATGGTAATAACAATTTTTGAAAAGAGAAATGAGAAAGAGATAGTGAGACCTCACAAAATTACCCACAGGCAAATGAGACAACAAAATGTTTCATAAGCATTGTTTGAATGGTTTTGTCTATCCTCAGCACAGGCCACACATGGTACATATTTCCATCCGACTATTAACTCCTTAGAGAAATTGGATGATGAGAAGAAACACTTCACAGCCATAGATAATACTTGGATTTGAACCCAGACTTGAAGAATTGCAACCCACAGGCTTTTAGAAGAAATATATCTAAACTGGAGCTATAACACACTGCATTGTGAAACAGAAGATGTATGCATACAAAGGCCAATATATTTTGAGTAAGTAATTAGAAACAACTGTGAACAATTCCAGAAATGAAGCAAATAACAGCAGTTTTATACAGCCCACGCAGTACTAATATTTATTGATGCTGAACAAGGTTTTCAGGCAAAACTGACAGTGCAGCCATTATTACATACATGCTAACACCGAATATGTCCATCTGATGCCACCACAATCATACAGCGCACACACACAGACAGAGGGGGGGGGGAGAATACACATATGCACAATTAATGAACACATCGTAATAGGCGATAACACATGCTTCACTTGGCTGTTCCACACCAGAATCAGTGAAGAACATTTACTGACAGTGATAACTACATCACACTGATAATACACTGAATTCTAGTCTATCCAGTGTTAATATACATTATTGACAATCACATCTCTAAGTACCACTAACACCCTCAAACACATGTACCACAAGATCTACATGGTGTGCTAACACTTGGTTAGCCAGCATCAGTTATAGGACTGGCATACTTTCAGGTGTCTATTGTTTTACTGGAAATCAATGACTGCAATATGATGCCTCCATATGAGGTTATGAACAATAATACCTTAAAGCAGTCTGTCATTCTACTAGCTTTTGCCTACTGGTCGCTGATGTAGACATAGGAAGAGAATCATTACCAGAAGTATCTGTACCTAAGGAGTGATGCTATTATGAACCAGAATAAAACCTCATACACAAAACCATTAAAGTGTACCTGGGTTATGTTTACTATTTATCCCCACCTTTCATTTCCATTAGTGACCACATCAAAATTTATGTTAATTAAAGAACAACAATTTCCATTTGGTAACTACCGCATTTGGCCACAATAGACTAACATCAAAGCAAGCCAATTTCTTGTTATTTGAAAAACATTAGTGGCACAATGCCAATTGCACAAAATCATGGCCAACACACAACAGTTGGCACAATCAGGAATAATCCAGTGATTTAAGGTTGTAAAAATGGCATGCCAGAGGAATCAAAGAGAATTTGATTAACAGTTAAATATTAATTAACTGCACATAACATACCACCTGTGCTATGTCGCTACTGTCATTTCTTATAGCTAAGGCCATTTAATATTGGTGAATGGCAGTTATTTATTCATGATGCAGATAAAATAATTATTTTATGATATTCAGATTAAAAAGAACCCATCACTTTGCTAGGTTATTAAATTTGGACAATTAATTAATTACTTTATACCAAGCATAGTGCAATTCAGAATTGCCTGTTACTTCCAGCTTTCTTTTTACTATTACTTGTAATAATGGCATGGGGTGTGGCTAATAAATCTAACAGTCAACTCCCCAATGAAGTAACTAACACTTTCCTAATAAAACACAGGACAGGATATTAAGTATATTTCTTCTCCGAGATAATTACATATGTTTAACTCAAAGATGACCCCATGTATTACCATATACACTTGTGTATGCGTTAAGGAAATAATACTATAATCTAGCAAAAAGAACGCTACAAGACGTATACACGAGTAACACCTAATGGCAAAAATTCTGATGGAATTTATCGATGAATAAATCAAACTATCGTGTGCAATAATGGAAGAAATGAACACCAAGAGTTATCAGCAAACTAGATGTCCAGTAATAAAGCCACAGAAAAAGTTATTAACCGACAATACATGACTTGTATATATTGAAAACATTATTTATATTTGATGGCATTACATGTATGTGAAAAAATCGCGTTTTATTCAATATCTTACAGTAAGATAATAAAAATAAACATTTAAGTTAGTAAATATTGTGACTTTTTAACTGAAACCAAACACCGACATATCCTATTTCATATAACACAGTCACTGACACAATTACATTACACGTCATAGTCTGTGTATGACCACAGACACTGTGGCCAATTCATAAGTAAACTCATGGTTACTTCATACAATGCACACTAAAGTGCAATGTCACATGGCCATATATTTTGCCAAGATATACTTCAGGCAGCAAATAGCAACAAACACAACAGGGCAAGAATAATCTAAATTTCCTAAGCCAATTAAGAAATCAAACAATATCCAAATTTTTCCTATTTTAGACCGCACTTCATTAGTTCATACACTGCATTGCCACATGTACAAATTGCCACAACCAATCAGATAGGTATATTCTTAACAAATATTTTGGCATAATGTTGTTAACGTTTTGATATGAAGGAGACAGAGAGGAAATTAATATTGTTTCAATGGCAAGTCTTTTTTATGATATATGATAGTTTACCAGTATACCACAATTATCAGGAACAGGTTAGATTCCCCTTAGTGGCCATAAATACAATTCGACTTAGAAAAATTAGGTCAATTTATACACAGGTATAAACAGTAGTCTAATTATTCTTAGGGCTGGCTTAAAGGAAATTGCCTCAAACTCCAGTACTAATCAAGGTGTCAGCCGTCATCTACCATGGGAAAAATCCTCTCCGAACAATTATCAAACTGATTAAAATAAAACTCCCAAGACAGACTGATCATGTAACCACGTGTGACATATATTTGTACCTGTGGTGATGTCACCATGCCTAATTTTATATTATACTAAATGTTGGAGTAGGATGGAAGTTGTTCAAGTCCACCATAGTTAAATATCAATTATGACATGTGTTATAATTGTGTTGAGCGGTAATGTCCTGTGAAATAGGATATTTCTGGACACAGATTGCTATGGATTAAATGTTTTCCCATTATCACCAAAGACAGTTTGGTTTGTTTGCTAATAAATTCTATTAGATATTCTTAGAACTGGGTATTTTTAATAAATGAAACAAACTGGCTGGCACATAAAAGACTCTAACACTGTTTTCTCGTCATATATGATATAGATAAGTATATTTGGTCAGATTTGGATGTTGAAATATCTATATATGTAGGGCATTCCTGCCATCAGTGTGATGCCAATAGAGGTTTTGATAAGCTTAATTCTGAGTAGTTGATAACAGCTAATAAATATTCTTTATCACATCCGCTTATTTAGTCTGTTTACCCAATATACTCATACTGATATACCAAGTAATTTATTAACTTACCATCTTTTGCAAGAGGAAAACAATTTCTCTAACAGCTTCTAGAATCTCTCACACTCACAGAGGATAAAAATAAATGTATACTCCCATAAAAATATATTAACCATGATACGATTCTTCATGTTTTTCAGTTGAAGCACATCCAAACAATCTCCATTGATACAGGTAACACACAATCTGCTATAATTATAACAACAATTATTCCAGAGAGTAAAATGATCTGGCAAGTTTATCCAGGTTAGATTAATTCATTTACACCCACCGACTAACACTCACAACAACAACACTCTGATGTCATCTTGTCTGGTGCTTGTTACTCGTATATTTACCTTCAGATCACGATGAACGACACCCTTTTCGTGCATGAAGTCTACTGCTTCTAACACCTGTCGTATGAGATGGCTGGCATCTTTCTCTGTGTAGCTTCCCTTCTCCACGATCCTATCAAACAATTCCCCACCAGTAACTCTGTGGATAAATAATATCACAAATCATAAAGTGAGATATCACTGGCCATGGTGGATGACAGATAGTGGGCACTTTTTGATGGTCTAAATCAGTACTACTCAAAGTGTGGTCCACAGACTGGCACCAGTCTATGAGGCATCGACTGGCAGTCCCAGTGAGTTTCCAGAAACAAAAGGAATAATAGTGGAATGATTAGTTTGTTCATCCTTGCCACTGGTCACACCTGGAACATATGGCCAAAGGATAACTCCCTACTAAAACATCCCACAAACATATGTATGAGATGGATTCAAACCCCAAAATTGGAGGTTTGCATTGCAATGCTCTAATCACTTTGCTACCAGGACATCCAAAAGGAAAAATAGTATAATTTAATAATCAAAATGGAATTCCACCAAAAAAATATATACCAAGCTCAATATAAAAGATTACATAAATTTTGAAATAATTAGCTTTGCAGAATGTAAAAAAAAAAAAAAATTTTAAAAATTAATCTTTTTAAAACAAATGGCAAAAACAGAAAGACATCTTCAAATTTCCAAAGGGGTATTTAAATTTTAAAAAAATTGCTTTTTGAAGTAAAAACCAACACTTAATAAACACACCCCTCCATTTTTAATTGGATGGCCATTTTTAAGGGATTCTAATTTTAAAAGCGCTGACTATGAAAATTACAAAAAAGGAGGGTTTTTAATTTTTAAGTATAAAAAATTTATTCGTTTTTTTGAATCCTTTGGAAATTGGAAAACCCCAATCTCCCCCCCAAAAAATAAAGAAAAGGTTTGTCGGAAACTAATCTGCAATGACAAACCAATAGCCCTGCTAAAACTGTTTTTAATTTAAAGAAATAACAGTCAATTTAACTTGATGATCATTGTAGCTTTGCTATCGCTGTGAATATAATTTCAATTTTGATCTGAATAAGAACGTCTCTTTGATAATCTGGTAAATGGAACAAAACAAAACTGCTCCTGAAGAAAACTCTAATCTTTGTTCGATAAATAGGGATGGCACATTAATCTGAGCACCAAGCACTGGATGATTCCACAGTTAACCACAGCATGCGTATTTACATGATTAAACAAATTCGCTGATTTGTAATAGAAATCTCAGCACATCATAATAATAAATACACCCCTCCATGTTTATCAGTTGCGATGGCCATCATTTCCACAGAGGACCTCTCTTATAAGCGCTGACCATGATAATTAGCAAATAGGATGTTGATTAATCTGTTAATCATCATTAATTATTCTTGTGTTATTACTGTTAACCCCTAGCACGTAGTTAGTAGAAGACTTGGCACAAACCCCCACCTCCCCCACCCCCAATAACATGAAGATAAGCAGCATTAATGTCCGGCATACTCAGATACTGCAGTATGACAATGACTCAATAGCCCTGCTACAAATCTGTTCTGTACCATGGCTAAAGAGGGAACACAGCAGTGCTTAAGTCTATACAAATATGATGATGATGATGATGGACATGGACATATTAATTGGCCGTAATAGTTATGACTCTTGGCTGGCTATTGGATATGGTGGGATTAGGCATTGCCATGACAACAATTCAATGCCACTAGTGTGTAACAGTGTGGTGTCTAGTAATGATGTACATATTGCTTATATAATTACATACATACCTAGTGTGAAGGCTTTATAGGTAACATTTCATACTGCATATCCCCAAATTCATAAGTACACAAACCTCTCTGTGTGTGTGTGTGTGTGTGTGTGTGTGTGTGTGATAGAGAGAGAAACGGTTCATTTAGCAAGTAAGTAGCACATTAGTTGAGCTGGTAAAGTTAAACAAACGCTTATCAAGAACTGCCAGTTTTGACCTCTGATGTTTCTTATATCTGAAACATTACCCCAGATGAGCTGTTGCTTGCTTTATCATTTCTTCTTAGCACTTTGCTCAGTATTTGTGATTTGTATATTTTGTACATCACTAAAGAATAGTTTATTTAACTGGGCACATTGCTGTCTGAGTGAGTTTAGCCTTGGAATTCTTCATTCTAAACCAGATCCGTTTTTCTCAGTCCCAGGAAAGAAGCATTAAATTACTGACAACCTTCAGCTTTCTTATCCAGGGAATTATAGGCATGTAGTTATTACTACATGCACACTATTTACTTATTTATTGTTGTTGATGTTTTTATTGTTGTAATCAGGACCACTCAAAACAGTTTTGTTTAAATAGCATCACCAAGGTTAAGTGGAAAGATGGATAACTGCATAAAAACACCCATTATGGCACCAGAGTGTTTTTATGATGTCATTATAAAATGAGGGCACAGACAATTTTCAAATAAAACATGCCTCCTCTTGAAAGAACTGATGGCTACAACTTTTATATTAAAAAAACGCTCAAATTAATGGTGGGCCATGAAATAAAATAAACCCGAGTAGAGAAGTACATTTTTTATGACACAGCTTACACCGAAATGATCTGTTAAGTAAGTGGATACAAATGTGAAAAGCAAGATTTGCACTTGAACAGCTGCATGCTGGATTCTCTTCTAATGGTGAGGAAATTTAAGAATAAAAAAATCAGCAAATGGAATTAATGCTAAAATATCTATGAAATATTCAATGAATGAAGCCATATAAAGTACCTGTTGAATGACAGAGAACTGTTTCTAGTACCAACCAGATTAAGCCGAAAGAGATGAATCAACTAAAGGTTTTCCCATAAACCATGTTCTGCTAGTAACAAGGAAACAGTTGTTGTTTTACGGACAAATTTATGCACAGGTTAGACAAAGTGATCACTGATGGTAATGGCATAGAATCAAAGAGGAAGCACCCCTCCATTAAACAAAGACCTGTTGGCACTAGCAATCCTCACTAACAGCTTCAGCCACATATATGTCTGTTATATATCAGAAAGTGACCAGATTAACACTCTGACCCATGACTAAGTCATTATTCAACAACTTAGTCAGCACTTTTAGGAAATTGTGAAAAAGCAACGTGTTGTCATTCTGTGAAATACATCAACTTGACTTCAGCTAATTTAAGTCAACATTTCATGTCATATTATAAAAAACATGATGTGCCCAAATGAAGTATATATCCAAAACACACATTCAAAATGACGTACACAGAACACAGAGCTAGACTTATTTACAATCAGTGAGTAACTATTCTGTGCTAAATTCATCTCGGTAAGAAAAGAAACAATGTCACACGATTTTTTCAGCACGACACCTAAGGTGCCATAGTAATAATATTGACATTTACATGGGACAGGGTTCATACACATTTTGGCATCTCAGATTCCAGGACTTTCCAATGTCAAATTCAAGGACCTTTTCAATGAATTCACGAACTATTAAGACGCAAAGATACACCCATATTTCGGAAGAAGTGTAACGACTGAATTTCTGTACACTTATGATTAGAAATATAGATCTATATGTCCAAATTCCAGGACTTTCAAGGAACTCTACAAAAATTCCAGGACTTTCTAGGCCTGGAATCCAAATTTTTAAATTTCAGGACTTTCCGGGTTTTCAAGGACCTGTGTGAACCCTGTGGGACATATAATTGAAAGTCAACATCCTGGTGAAATATTCCATAAATATAGGTATGAGCCACAGAACCTACAACCTGGAGATTTTCAGCAAAGTGTTCTAACCCATGAGCTACTGATTGCCTTGGATGCATTGTAATGGGACATGGAGTGTGACAAACAAACTGACCTATCTCAAGCCTTTCACTGATAGTGATAGATGAAACAGCTCAAAGACACAGGTAACACTGGTATTCAAGTCCATGACTTAGGGTATATAGTACACTGCAGTATTGACTGCACTACAGGCCAGTCTGCCTACTTCAAGTGAAAGCATACATTGAATTGGAAATACTATCAGATTCCCCATGGAAGTTATAACTGATGATCCAGATACATGCATCTTGAAAACCTGAAGGTAGATGTGATCCTCTACCTCTGGTGTAATGTGCTCATGAAAAGCAAACTATGCTGCACTTCTGAAAGTTGCCAATCCCATCTGATACTAGCCTCATCTGAAACATATGGTTGAGGGACAATTTCCAGGGGAAATAATATGACAAGGCTAAAGCTTATTACTGAAGGGGGAAACATCCAACAGACACAGGCAACACAGATATTTGATACCATGACCCTGTGGTCTGCAACGTAGATGCTACCAACTGGCCAGTGGGAGTGAGCAGCAATCTTGTCAGAAGTGGAGATAGTGCTCATTCAGGGATAGGCACAAGACTGAACATAACAGGTTAAATGTATTTCATTTGGTTGCCCAATAACCGACAGCTACATGGGGGTAAAACACACCATGTATGCTAGATCAAAAATACACCAGACCATTAAGGCTATTACTCCTACACACCACTCCAGTGTTCAGATGACACACAACCATCGACACCATTATCAGGCATGAGAGTGGCTTTTGAAAAGAAATCCTGAAAAACAAGAAAGGAAGTCGCAGAGCAAATTGACCTACATGCACATATGAGGTGTGTGTGGGAGGGGCGAGGGGGTAAATTTTGGCTTTGTGCATTTTAGGACAATCTAAGACTAATAGAGTGGGGATAAAACATGACTTTTGACAGAGAAAGGTTTTCAAACCATCAGTCTGACTCATTCCCCATCTCCAAAACCTATATTTTTAGCTCTGGAAAAACCAGAAAACTCTCATCCCTGCATTATCTAACACTCAGCAATGACTTAAACATTCTCAAATGCAGTATCAAGTAGCATACTTACAACTCCATGGCTAGATAGAAGTGTGTTTTATCCTCATAGACATCAAGCAGTTCTACGATGTTAGGATGCTTCAATCTGCAACGGTGACAGCAGTACGTAATTAATTGCATGTTTACGATAAGGAAATGGTCATTAACTGCTCATAATCTGATATTTAGCCATTGGGCTTCTCACAACAAAAGTATATATGGTATTGTTGTTTCAAGATTGTTGAACCAACAATCAAGCAAACTACAAAGGCAAACAGAATTTTTTTTACATCTTTCGAATTTATCCCTGGAGTTGAACCTCCAGCCTAGAGATCTATGGCCAACTGCGCCACTTGTTTGGCCATGATAACATGCTTTGTAACACAAAAATATCAACTATTTTCTTACCATATTAAACTCTCTATTATATATTATGATTAAACATGAGAACGTTTTTTGTAGGTACACAAACCAGCACAGATTCACTTTGGCGCAAGAAGGCAGTCAAATAATATTGTTTTATCAGAGCCAACTGCCATGAACTAAGAATGCTGGCCATGCTTTAGCATAATAATGCAGAAAGATGGGACGAAACAGCAGAATGTCACCAAATACTAGATCATCAAGAAACACAAAGATAGCTTATGAGAAAGTAGAACTGATAACTGAGGAACAAGCATCATAAATATTTTAGTTGCTAGCCAACAGTCACTCCTAATGTTTTGCACTATATTTAAATTAACATTGCATGCCCACACAATAATACTTTTTATGTCCACTCACTGATAAAAAAGACCACTGAAGTAAAATCACAAACATATTGAAGAGATAAATAAATGAAAAAGTGTGCTGTGTGAATGAAGCTGAAAGTCCACCTATGTATTTGAAGCTGCTAAAACAAATAATATTGGGACCGAATCAGAGCTTGATAACATAGATTACTGTCAACAGATTCACTACCATTTTATGATAACACAAACACACAACTGAAGGCTGGGTGGCGACAACCTTTCACGACCTTGACATTTACACAACATTCCAACACTGCAATGGATGAAAAGTAAGAAAAATAAATACACAGCAAACCTGCGAAGAACATCAATTTCATTCTGGAGGGACTCCTCTTTGCCACGGATGCCCTTCCTGTCAATGCACTTGACGGCAACATATTTTCCCTTCTCCATTTTGTCCTCAGCAAGCAGCACCTCCGAGAAGGCTCCCCTAATGAACAGAGAGAAAACGACACAACTGTGTGAGTGTGATCATCAATGAGCAACTCTTGACACTCATGTGAAATGCCAAACACCCACACACGACGGTGGATATTTGGTTAATAAAGAAAATATTCCTCCTTAGCATTGTCCTCAGTAAGAGTAACACTAACAGTCACAAAACTACAATCAGCATCATTAATATGATAACAACTCCAATTCGAAACAATCAACTTCACTGATATTTACTTGATGTAACATGGATGTGTATGTAGTAAGAAGGTGTGTTACTGTATATATAGAAAGCTGAGACTGAAATCACACCATGGTAGTCTAGTACTGCTGTAACTCTGCTATATAAATGCAGCCATAATAATAATAATACTGTATATTTAATAAAGCGCCCTTACTACCAGGAGCCATTCAAAGGCACTGTACAAATAGTATGTAATAAAATATGACCCCAAATAATGTCTGTAAAAAACCCTGTAATGATTTAAAAGATAATAATTATTTATCTGTGAAAGCGACCTTGAACAGGTGTGTTATTAGAAGAGATTTAAAATGTTCAAGAGACGACACATTTCTAATATCTGCCAGCAACCTATTCCACAAAGTGAGGGCTTCAACACTAAACGCACAATCACCATATGACATGAGCGAAGACACGGGCACCTGCAATAGTATCTGACTGGATGACCTGAGTTTTTGGGATGACTTTCTAATATCATAATGGATATTAACTAACAGTTAGCTACCTTTCATACGTTATAAATATGTTGGTTTGATACTGTTGTAAAAGAAGATCTTATTCAGGAATTACAAACAATTTGTGGAAGAGGGAAGAATCTTTCCCACAACGTGTAGTAAATCATACATTCCTGAATATCCAGAACTGGCAGAAGAAGCGGTAAACCCTATCTCCTATATCCCATTCAGTTATATAAAGGCGGAACTAGTTCTTGGACATCTTAAGCTGGGAGTGTTATTTGAGTAAATTGGATCAAACAAATCAAAATACAACTTACTCCAGGTGTTTTGTTATCTGAATTCATTTTTACATTTACACACAACAATGAATCTATCACCTGGCAACCATGAAAACACACATGTTCAAAAATGTAAGGTGGCTAACACTTTTCCTACATCTAAGTTTTTTTCCCATGGAAATATCATACATAAAATTCTACCATTTGCATAAATTGATAAAAACGCCAGAAGCATTACATTCAACTCTATGACTATTAAACCATAAATACAAATCTCATCCTCTGAGTGGAAATTCCATCCATAAACGAAATTCTATCTCCTATCATAAATACCACCTGTACCCTTTGCGTATATCCAGCCACAAACACTAAATGCTATCACTGGCAAGAATGGGAGTAAATCACAAATACCCAGGTCCTTCCGTCTGTCAGACTAGAAACACTCAAATCCATCTCTACCGCTATTCAGCCATAAATGCTAAATTCTAGATACCAAAGTGTCCACCAGTCAGAGCCAGCAAATAACCCCCCCCCCTACCGAGTATCAAGTGGCCAACATTAAATCCTACCTCTTTGGGGCATTTGTATGCATCAGAGCTCCTGATGCGGCACAACTTAAATATGCTGTAATTCATGCGACATCCCAAAGATCCACCTAGCACAAGAGGACATCAAACCACTTGCCATTTTTGAGCACAGCCCACTGAACCAACCACCCACTCGCCGGCTTGGGCCTCGGTTGTCTCTCAGCCTCCCCAAGGTGACAACATCGCAGGGAAACGCTGAATGTCAACTACCTCCCTTCTGGGAAATCTTGGCGAAAAAGCTACGCCCGACATAAAAAATAATGACACCAATCGGTCATATTACACGTGTGGCACCAGCGGACAATAAAGGTTTCGGATGAGAACAATTACCTAATAACACAGTGAGGATCCGTTCCCGCCCCCCCCCCACACATCTCTGCTCATCCCAATCAAAACTAGATTTCTCCCACCACCAGATTGTATGTCATATCCTGACAAACCTGATATCCATCAGAACCACACCTTCGCCATGACAGTTAATTACAAATAAAGATATTTTCCAGCCATTACCATCTCTCTGACAAGACGACACAATTATATATGTGCTCAGTGACAAATGCTCGAGAGAGCTGTAGTTTCTCTTTTATTGAGAAAGTACGCAATATTACAATTAACAAGAACAATTTGCCTATTTGTCAAAGCCATCAGTTAAGGCAAGCCAATGTAAAATTATTTTAAACGTTAAAATGGAAATGCAAAACTAGAGTGTTTCCATATTTTAATAAGGACCTCTCTAATAAGTACTTAATTACCAGATGTGTTTATGCATGAGTAGGGCTAATATAACAGAATAATTATATAAAATATATATATATATATATATATATATATATATATATATATTAATAATGGTCTAAATCATTAAACAAAATGCCTACATTGTAAAAAAGTCATTCCTTTGTTTGTACACACCCGTTTCTTCCATACCTAACAAGTACACAAGCCAAAGCTTTTTAAAGCTTCCATAACCAAGTCAAGCACCTGCAAGTTGGCGACGTATAAGATGCTGAATCTGTTTTTGCCATGGGAATCTCAGTGATAACTTTACAAATTATCAGTTTTATGCTACTGCTTATTGTGAAATAAATCCATAATTTATATTATGTTATCTTGTTATGATAATATCATGAACAGATGGGAAAAACCCCAAGACATTCATAATTAGGAAGAGTATAATGTTCCGCGACATGTTTTTAACTGATTCTATGTTACCTTAAAAGATTGTTATTATTTTATTAGATTGGTTAGATAAGAATGGAAACATAATATATGTGAATAGATTACTGATTCCCTTTTATCCAATACAAAAAATGAAATTAATAATAATATCAATATACATATTTATTTAAGAATATACACCTGATTAAAGTCAAGTTTACCATGTTCGTGCATATTGGTGGTGACAGTAACAGTAATAACTGCACTGTTTCAACATAAAGAAACGTAGATGTTAAATTATGCTACACAAAATGTTTCTGCTTATGAAAATAATAAAAGTGTTTGTAGCTCAAAAATGTAAGGAAATTAATGTACTACTTCTAGTGTTCCTTCTATCAGTCCTTATGAATGTACTACCTCTCTCTTTATATATATATATATATATATATATATATAGCAGGTGTCTAACTTAAAATTTTTAAGCAAATCTACTGATGCAAGCCGCCAACTCATACATGGATAGAGGTCCACGGATTAGACACCTCAAATGTCTTCATTAAAAATAGGTTACATAAATAACATTCTCAGAGCTCTCATATAACAAATGAGCCGGTGTTATAATAGAGAAACTACAGAATTTTACATGGAAATAATGAATGATGAATCCGCCATTTAACCTCATCCATTTCCTGCTGTTTAAACCTATTTGTGCTCTTTCATTTCGACTGCTCACAGTGGTCAGTGAACAAGGGTACATCATTTTATCAATGAACTCAATAAGCATAACCAACCTGTCTCTTATGACCGAGTCAACCATTATGAGCTGGTGAATTTTTTGCTAAAAACAAATACAACTAAAATATATAAAAAACCTAAATATTCTCAAATTACTGAACTAATGTCAAACATTGACAAGTCAATGTCAACTTGATTACACAGGCGTGTTTGCACGTTGCTTCACATCTGGTTTAGCCTTTATGCCGTGGTTATTTTAGGGTGTTTCTAGTGGTCAGTATCTGAATGGTTATAGTTCACACCTTGCTGATGAAAACCAAGTAAATATAAACATCTAACATCCCCATTGCCATCATACATCTCTCAGCTCGGAAACCAGGCAAATACATCCACATAGTCAATAACAACACGTCGGTGTATGACATCTGGAGACATCTCGCCATAAGCACTCATTCAATAATGACCCTGAACTCGGGCAGAATATTTACTCCTGTTCTACCCTTACATCGTTAGTAACCTAGGTAACTGGTAAACATCTAAAATGCACCAAAACGAATGCAGGTGCAGGGCTACCCACTATTCGGAGAATACTGGTTAAATCTGCACAAACCAGTGGGATCATGAACAGAGTTTGAGTAATTACTGAAATATAACAAGTACACTGTCCCTCCCATCAACCAGAAAGTATGCTTTCATGTTGAACAACAGATGGCTGCACACCCTGAGTGAGGGACACAAGTGCTATGTTCCATCTCCCAAGATGGATGTTTTGAAATAAATTATGGCTACTGGTAACCATGTAAATGTATCTACCTTTGATCACTTTTGATGGCCAGCAAACTAATATTGCTGTCTTAAAAATATATATATGACAAAGTTTCAACCATCGTTCATCTAAAAGCTAACTCCCACAATTCAGCACACTCAGACCAGTGTAGCCTTTTGTGAAGGTAAATATATTCATAATGGCAACAAAAATCTGATCCTACTCTATTTTCTTAGGTGGAGGTTTCATTCCCATCTCATGTAACCATTTACCAAAACTTGTGTACCTCTTACTTATATAGACATTAGTACCTTCGAAATTACTCATGAAATTGGAAGGCCAATCATTGTTGTTGGATGCGTCTGGGTCAACATGTACAGCAGTGGACCAACTGTAGTTAGGAGCCAGAAATAGAACCATAACAGTGACGACTTGGGCACAGTAATGTCAATCTCACCGGATACCGGCACCTCATATTTGTCACATGACAACAGGCAGGTGCCCCTCGCCCATACTGACACACACACACTCACGAGGTGACTTATCCTCCAGCCCCAGCTGTCATCAGAGAGGGTGTGGCCATGTCAGACAAGTTTCTGTCTCTTGAGAAGACATGGCATGTGCACTCCGCCTGCCCACTCTCACAAATGACGATAAAGATGAAGAGGTGTCTGCAATTATCGAGGGGACAAGTTCAGTGAATCTAATTAGGAATGATGTGCCTGTTTGCCACACACGACCAGTTTAGCTGCTTCATTAATGTAATACACCTAGAATGTTCTCATCCAAACACTTAAAGGTGTTACCTGTGCAGCTGATTGCTTGGAAGAAGTAATAAGGTGATAATAAGGGCATGCAATCAATGGATAATTTGTAAGAATCACAGGCCGATTAGCCAAAAAAACACAACATTCAGTGACATGCTGCACAGTAAATTAACCGGATAAAAAATCTGAAACAAACTGTGCACAGTTTCACAGCAACTGTGTTCATCTATGTGTGGCACATATAGAAAAGATCTAAAAGCTTAATAAAAAATTAATTACACATATTATTTATATTAACCATCAAAATTATGCCCAGACACACAGAGAACAACCATGTAACCAGTAGCTCCTTAAGAAAACGCTTTTAATAATTATCTTAACTAATGTTAGACAATTAATAATGTATGACAGCCTGATACCACGCTTAGAGAGCATATTAAGGTCCGAATAGAACCAGATACTTTAGCCGTGATCTAAACACTGCACAACGCAATATAAAGCCATCCACGAATACACCTGCCAACATACCTCAGGTGAAATAAAAGAATTAGTCCATTTTTACAGGTGGTTCTTTACTGGTGATTAAAGCCGCTGTCTGATTTGTTAATGGGACATGGTTATGTCATTAGGCCAAGATTACTTAATTATTTATCTACAAAGCCTTCAATGGCTCACAGCATTCAACATCATTGGCAGAACCAGTGGCTTAGCGCAAGCCTTGAATTAAAGCTGTAAATGCACGGCACATGCCAAAATAGATGCGAAATGGACCAATGAATGGTCGATTGTTGTACAGGCAACAAACACCTGTTAGACTTACAGGTTTCTTTTTATGGTTACAGGTAATACTTGTAGCATGTTCTGTTGTAACATAACTTGGCTGCAGCACTAATCACATACACATAGCTGAATTAATAATGGTGGCTAAGCCTTCTTAAATTAATGGTCTGTGTTAGAATGTTTCCAGCAAGCCTTTGTATTTGCCTGGGACAAAGAAACTTAAATAGGCACAGGACCCATGTCCAGTAATAATGCAACACTCCTCATATCCCAATATACTGAAGTTTTAATAATGAAATTAACAATACTGATAAAATAATAAATATTAAATAAGAATAACATACCTCACTCAATGTTATCATTCCAATTACTTTTAGGCCTATACCAAATGTACAGCATAATTTGGCATAATGGGTGCTTTAAAAATATACTAATATAGACTGATTATAATAAAATGTATGATTATAATTTATAGTCAGAGTAAATAAATGACAGCAATAGTTGTTTCATTAATCATTTGCATTTTTTTATATTTTCAACCAATGAAGCTTTAAGTTATTTCTATTAATTTTAAGCACATATTGTTAGTGTTACAGAAATGTCATGGAGACAGATGGACCAAGCATGATCTACAGCTACTACCACCATTCACTAGAAAACAGTCATGCAAACTAAACGAAGTAGGACAATTAATAATACATATCTGATACCATCTGGATCTTAATCTACATTGTGTAAACAATAATGTCTGTTCCGGGCTGTGTTTTTATTGATGCTGATTGGTGATGGAAGGAAAGTGCATTCAGTGTAGGCTAATTAAAAGTAAACAAATGAACATGCATAACCGGTACTTACAATGAAAAATATGCTAGGACCCGAGTAATTCTTGACCCATTAATCTGTGGTTCAGCTTTATTCGCATTTATATCTATGATTCCAATTTTCAAACCCATTTATAGTCTTACAATCCTATCATCCACCAGTTAATCAACATATTTGATTAGTGTATATATTAACATATCACAGGTATGACAGTCTGCATCCCATTCACCTTTGGTCATGAAAATAAACTATGCAAATGAATTCGATATTTATTGCAAAGAAATATACTGGAGCATCTCTATGCTTAAACTCTGTTTACTTTTTTCCACCAATAACATACATTTATCATGGATTCTAACCCTATTATCACCCATTAGCTACACCCGATCTAATAATAATAGGTGATATTTATATAGTGCCCTATTCAGCTAGAAGCTGCTCTAAGGGGCTTTACAATATTATTTACAATATTATTATCCCTGCATCAGACCTGTTTCCACCCTGCACATATCTCAACTCCCAAGGGAGTATACCATGCATGCTGCCATTATAGGCGCAAAGCGTTACTCAAACACATAGCCATAGCATCCTGTCAGGTACTCATTTTTTTACTGGATGAGTGAACCAGTCGCCACATGACAGCATTGCAGCTCACAGAGCCTCGAACCTGTGACCATTCGGCTATGATCTAACTAACTGTGCTAACTAACAGGATAGATCATGGTATTTAAGCCATTGTGATTTACCAGAAAGCCGAATGTAGGAAGAAATGATGCTACTAAATACAGTGACATTGATGATGTTTGTGAGAGATTAGTAGTAAACTATTAACTGTTGTTAGGGGGGGGGGGGTCTTTTAAACCAAATCTAAAACAGTATCACAGGATAGGGACATTTCACAACATAGCTAGTATCAGTAGTTATAACCACATCCATCAGTCTTACCGAAATAACCCAGCCCTGATAATAATAATAATGTATATTTAATAAAGCTCCCTTACTAGCAGGAGCCATTCAAAGGCGATGTAAAAATAATATGTAATATAATAATACCCCAAATAATATGTCTGTAAAAAACCCTGTAATGACTGAAAAGAAAACAATTATTTATCTGTGAAAGTGACCTTGAACAGGTGTGTTTTTAGAACAGATTTAAAATTTTCAACAGACGCTGTATTTCTAATATCTGCCAAAAACCTATTCCACAAAGTGAGGTCTGCTACATTAAATACACAATCACCATATGACTTGAGCGGAGACACTGGCACCTGCATGATTGTCCTGAGTTTTTGGGATCCAGTATGGGGCATTCATGGGTATACTTATTTTAAATAATATGAATAGATTTCCAGTACCTACATTCATCAAAACCAAAAATGGATTAAAAATAAATTGTTAATTGATTTTAATGACTATGTAGATGTACATGAAAGTACAACAATGTGTAGATCTACTGGCCAAATATGTTAATAGTAATAATGTATTCAACATTTCAAGATTATGTATCATATTCAAATACTTGAACATGAAGCATCCATATATATATATATATATACACACACTAACAAAAAGACTTTGGGACACATATCTTACGTATTTAACAAGGCCCAGCCCCAGGGAATGAGGGATAACATAATATTGACATATCTTATAGAAATATCCAGAAATACCTAACCATAGGAAATGTGAAATATTGCTTGAATATCATGATGATATGATAATCATGATGATAACCAGTGAACCACACTCATGACACTGGCACAAATTTAGTCAGCCACTCATATCTTATACATGCACTCAGTAGAGGGGGGGGGGCGCGTTTCCCTTACGATATCATAAACAGTAATCAGAAACGAAAGGGTCCCCATAACATCTACCGTACAAGTTACATAAATTATACTTTATATCACCATCATAATCAAAAACATAGCGGATAGCCATATCTACAGCAGCCTAAGCATAGTCATACTCTGCATAGCCAATAGGAAGGATAGGTTTATCGTTTTATCATTTTCTGTGTACGATGTTCACGCGGGTGAAATCTTGAAGCCAACGAAGGGGAGATAATCATAATACTAGCCATTATCATTATGATTAAACGTTCGATCAGCGTAGACCTTTCGTGAAAGGAAATTCACCCCCCCATCAGACATCTACGCCGCTCGCAGAAGCTACGCCCCTGTCCACACGGCCGCCCCAAAAACCAGCAGGATATACTCACGTTCCGAGCACTTCTTTAAAATCATATTTCTTTCGGATGTCGGTGTCTCGTTCCTGTCTAGGACTGGAGCCCTTTTCGTCCTCGTTCTCCTTCTTTGAATTCCAGAATGGCATCTTGGCTTAGCGCAGGACGAGCACTGGATCGACGATATCTAAGCGGAAATCGGCCGATATGCCGATAGGAGAGCCATTCGGCGGAATAGAAACAACAACGACGACGGCAGGCGATCACAATCCGACGGGCGTTAATGTCCAATGTATTCACGTGGTGGTACACCGCATATCATTTACATATCAATCAAGGCGGCATTCGCCAGGTGGCGGCACTCGTAGAAGAGGGCGGAGCCCCGGGCGCCGGGACCGTAGGCATGCCGTGGGCGTGCGCCCGCTTCCGAGCCGTGTATGTATGTGTATGTGTGGGCACAGACAACTGGGTGTTACGAAGAATTATGCACACCCTTCCGGCTGGCACACAGATGACCGAAGAATGACAACTACTAACAATTTGATCACACACATACACACACTCACATCCCTTAAGTGCAGAGGCTTTTGGATGATCTAAGCACGTAACATGTAAACATGGGCTCAAACTGCACCTATCGAATCACTAATCCGTGTTTTTCATTGAATACCACATGCTTGTTGAAACACGACCAGTTATTTATCTATATGCTTATGCATACCATTTGTCGTAGTCAAAGACATGAGTCTTATAGTAATATCCGGCTTAGTATTCGTGTATAGGGTACCAATATGCTTAAACTACAACTGGTGAAGCTTACTTTTCCCGTTTCGACATGGATATATTATATATTGTGTGCTTGTTGAAACACAACTAGTTGTTTACAAATGCGTAACTTGTATAGCCATTGAATGATGATGATTGATGTTTTACGGCCACTTTTATGCACATGGTAGGCTAAATGGGCCGAGCGACCTCCAACGGTAATGAAGCAAAGTCAAAGATGAAACACCCTTCAGATATGCCCACGCCAAGGTTTGAAATCAGGTGATAGTGATATGTGGTCCAATGTCTAGTTAAAATGGAAACTGTGTTAGTGAGATTAGTGAGTGTGGATGAGGCAAAAACCTACTGCAACCTGACTGGTGAATAGTTAAGCCATACGATCATTTCTATTTATTTGCACCGAACAATAGTTTATAAAGCTCAAGTTTGGTCTTACAGTAGTTCAAACTAGTGAATATGCCTGTAACATTGACGTAAATATGTATCTGCTTCACGATGTGATTTAATACTGAGAAATCTGAATTCCATGAAGGCTGTTCTCAATTTGAATAATTGGAAATAGTCATTTAAACTTTCATCAGTTGATTCACAGCCAAACATTTCAAAATTGGAATTATTTATAATCCAGAGATTGATACTCTAAATGTGACCAGAAATTATTATATTTTTACCTAAATGTTCTCTCTTTCTTAAATCACTGTAATAAATAGGTTATAGTTTCTTGGAGGGGGAGGGGTAATTCATCTCTGCGATTGTAGTAATCGTAGACGAAAGAGTATCCAGTTCTCATCCTAATGCAATTTCATTACATACTAATATCCAAGATGACTGTTGTATATGACAACCCAATTAGGGCATATTTTGGCTGATCAGACTAATTTAGCCCAACTCATAATGGAATGATGACTTTTGGTGTCAGCACCTAGAGTTTACCATGATAGGGATTAATTAAATAAAGCATGTTCTGAAGCCAAAATTGATGGAGAAATCTAGATCAATATTTGATATTCTACGATGCGGATATCAATTATTTGGTAAATTCTGTTTACATGCGTGTTGTTGTTGTTTGTGGTGGTGATGGTGGTGGTGATATTATAATAACAATGATAACATTAAAAAAATATTAAAGCCTTTCCTTTTATATGCTTTAACATAATTAATTACTCTGAATAAACTACAATTCAAACATTTTGTTAAACCAAACTATCCAGCTTCAGGACATAACATATGTGCTCAAGTATCCACATCATTCAAGCATCAGCCTTTATTCTGCGTAATAAATAATGTCAACAAGACACAATTTTGCCTCTGGGTGGCTCACATCAACAGAACAAGTCCATATTTTGTCCATCACTGGCAATATCTAAGAGCAGTTTAGCTGATTGTGTCATTGCGTTGTTTGTTTGTTTGTTTTTTGTTTTTTTGTTCGGGGAGAATCCCCAGACTGGCGCTTAATCAGCACAGCCTCTATGATCCCCTTAATTTTAAATAATTCAGTGGAGACGGCAACGCCATTTAACGTGGTCAGCCACCCACCATGTTGTGAGCCGAGGAATTAATCCCTGGAAAAGTTTCGACCTCTTACGGGGTTCGAACCTGTGACCGTTAGCACCGAGTGCCGGGTGCTTAACCGCTAGGCCACCGGAGCTCACATATCAATGCGTTGTGACAGTCAGCTCCACTATGTAGAGAAAAGTCAGTGGAAGCTAGGCCTAGATTACTGCACGAACAGTTCGACGAGAGCAGCATCCTCATGGCCTCGTAATTATGTATCGATCTCTGCATCATTTCCGACGCCATTAGATCGTCATATTACACAGGATTGAGGTGAAACTCTTTGTCACACGTCCTCCCAAGCGTCAGTGTGGAGCCGATATTACGGTTGGGTGCGCGAGAATTAGTCAACATTTTACACTGTCAGCCCACTCTCTTTACATATTACTTAAAGCCTTTCGTTGATCTTCTGCTGTCGGTGACGGAATAACGACGCCACCTGCATGAATTCACATTTCTTTGATGCGCTCGAACTGAGCAAAGCAGTGGATACCCAGTACAATGACATCAGTGGTTGGTTTAATTTAATGATGACTTTACCTTTTATTCCGTGCTGTTGGAAGATGTCATCAATACGTTTGTCACGGAGGAAGGAAGATCCTGGTGTTTGACTCTTCTCAGATGGAATACAGCATTTATTCGTCTGTTAACCGCTGAGTTGATATACGTTTTGTCTGTTCTTTCTGGTAACTAAGTCACCCAGCGACCTATACCTTGCAGTTTGTGTTTTTAAGCTGGTTGAGTAATCTCACCACACACTCCGTCAAAAACTGTTGTGGTGCAAATTCATTTGAACCTATTGGAAGGAAGAACTTCTAAGGTGGAATTTACCCCAATCACTAGGTATAGGTTACACACGTTGCCTTGATGTTTGGCGTTGCTTTTCTTGACACTTCAGTAAAGGGTACCCAGATGGCTTAACTGGTAGCGCGTTTGGCCGCATACCAATACCACCTGAGTTCAAATATAAGCATGGGTATATCTAAAGGGTGTGTTATCTTTCACTTAGCCTCATTACCATTGGCAATCGTTCTGTCCATTTAGCCTGCTATCAGCATTAAATTGCAAACACATTTTGCCACTTCATTGGCCAGCCAACATCTCACCGTCAAATACGTAAACAACTGTTTTTGATTTAGAAAAGCCAACACATAGGATCGTTACGATGTTGCGAGCGAGATCATTAAAACTGTGGTCGTTTTGAAATGGTAGAGCCTGTATTACTCTTCATACGTCATTGATTACATACAATTCAGGTAGTTCACTGCTTCGTTCCTTCTGGCTCTTCCAGGTTGTGTTTTGAGATTGGCTTTCGAACTCATGGCTTCCACCATCGTGGAACAGGGCTGTTGGAACTTAGCCTACGGGGAAACGTAACAACGTTTTGGCAGTTATATCTTCTTTTGTGTTTGCCAGAGTCAAGTATCAGAGCAATACTAACTCGGGACTGATGTTGACATACAGAGTAGCGGCATCTTTAGTTTTCTTTGTGAATGATTGATTGATTACTGATGTTTTATGGCCACTTTTGTGCACAAGTTAGGCTGAATGGGCTGAGCGACTTCCAAAGGTAATGAGACGAAGTGAAAGACGAAACAACCTTCAGATATGCCCACGCCGGATTCGAACACGGGTAGTAGTGATCCGTGGTCAAGCACGCTACCGCTAGACCACGGAGGCGCCCTAGTTTTCTTTGTGAAGAGTTTGTGCCCAAACCCGGGGACTGACGCATAAAGAGTTCAGGTTTTGTTTTTATCATGGATATTTTCAATTATTCTTTCCAACATCTGTTGCCCATTCGATACAGCATCAAGCAAAACTTCTCTACTTCTGATGTTGCAGGTGAGCCAGTTAAAATGTTAATCGACTTCCACGGATGATGATGTAGTTTGAAGGAATTGGTTATTGTTTGCTGAACATATTCTCATGGATCATTCACCTAGTCTTCATCTCTGTTCAATGCTACTGGACAACATTCTTTATGAGGCTTGTCTCCGTCGTTTCTAATGAGTATGACCGTAAAGCAATTGGCTGGGTACTACTGATATTTTTCTGCTTCAAATCAACGACACCTTCCTTCTCTTTACCTTTTATAGTGATAGTCTTCTCCGTTTTCATAAAATGTGATGTAGCCCAGTCCAGGAAGGTACAACTTGGTCTGCGCTGTTGAGTACAACTCCTTCCCGAAGAATTAGCCATGATGACATTGGGTGTTAGAGTGATTGAGAGTGTTTCAACTTCTCGACAGGATTTTCTTAACGAGGAAATTCAGATATTACAAAGGGGATGTCAAATTGTTGGACTTCCATGATCTTCTGAAAGACCCATTGCTGAATGTAGTCTATTCCTTGCTTGTATATTCGTCTTGGAGTTCAATACATGCATTCGAGTGAAAAGCATACTTTCCATCAGTGGTTTTAATGTCATAATTCATGCATTAAATCATAACATGATCAACTTCATAGAGAAATGATCACAGATTAAGTTCAATTATACACGAACAAAATTAATATGTAATTTGGTTACTCGTAATAAACTACGAATATCTCAAAAACTTAATATCCCATTTTTAAATGCCAGGCATGTCCTAGATAAGTACCTTTCCAAAGGTATATTGCAACCTCAATTAGCTCTTAGGTTTATTAAACTCCTACAACAAACGATGTTTGGTTCCATGGCAGCACTCTCCCTAAGGGTATTTGCTAACTGAACATCAAAGCCAAACTTCTACAACTTATTACAACACCATTTTGTTTTAA